>JANHZT010002420.1:158447-175224 GCA_032468215.1 Stegonotus admiraltiensis
CCAGTTCTCCGAACTACTCAAAATTTCTGCTACTGGTTCTCCAGAACTGGTCAGAACCTGCTGAAACCCACCTCTGGGCCCAGTTAAAGACATTCCTGGTTGTTTATAATATTTTGCTCAATGCTAGAGCCCTAGGAAGGTTTTATCAACTAATCATTGGATGCTGTACTCAGCCATTCCTTAGTTTAGAAATAAAGCCGGGATGAATGATGGCAGATCTACAGATTTCATTTGGGAAGTTACATCGCCTTTTCTCATGTTAAGAATTTAGTGTCAAGAAGCCAGAGGCAAAACTTTCAATTTTTCAGGGATACTGTACAGCTTTTGAAATATTTTGAACTACAGATTTTCCTTAGACTTTCAGCAAGGAAGATTTATTTATTATTTATTTAATATAAAAAGACTGAGCTAAATAAAAAGTCTAAACTAACTGTGAGGCACCAGTTTGGGGAATGTTATTATAAAGCAACTATACTATGCATTTTAAAGATAAGGATCAGGATATTATAGTTTTTCTAAAGATGTTTCAAATAAAGGAACTCTCTTTTCTTTGCACAGAAAAGATAGAAATTGTATTTGTGAAAGTGAACAGATAGCAGTATATTGTAAAGTAGATTCAGGAAGCATTATTTCAGGGGTGGTATTACGCTTATCTTTGCTACTGGTTCGCAAATGGGAGCGCACATGCCACCTCTGCACATGCACAGGATCTTCTGTGCATGCGGAGAGCATCAAAAACAGGATATGATGATGTCCGGGCAGGTGGGTGGAGCCTCCCGCAGCCGCTGCTACTGGTTTGGCCGAACCGGATAGTGCACCACTGCATTATATCTAGGTACATTTCTCTTACGTGGCGGTTATAAGTTTCAGTTTGCCAAGTGAAAATGATAGAAACGGTATTCCCAATGACTTTTAGTAGTCTTCGTGTTTTCTTTGTAAGATACTTTTAGAAAAATTAGAGAATTATACCTCTTGGGAATCATTTTAATACTGTTGAAGAAAAGTATGTTTTCTGATGTTGATGACGATTTTTTGCTAGCCATTTCTGGGTGGTGCAAAATAGTAATCAGGTCTTGAAATATTGTTTCTTCTATCAAAGAGATATCTAGCCAGTTTCTCTTCTCTTTAGTTAGATTCTTTAGAGGGGGTTTTGTCTGTTAGAGAAAGATGCATCCTTTAAACTGAATATGCTTTAGCTCTGACTTGTAAGCTTTCTGAATTGTATTTATCTTTTTAAACAGTAATAGAGAAATAATCTCTAGTTAAGCATAAAAAGACATTTTTGTCTGTCCAATGTTATTCCTGCAGAGGAAAGCGAAAGGTATATCACTGCCTCAAGTTGCATAAAATGCTTTGTGATACTCCTCCTTTTTAGACTTTCCATCATTTTTTTCCAGAATGCTGCATATCATTTGATTAACCCTGATACAACTACTTTAAGTTCTATAGTGATAGATCTTTATGATACTATGCCTTCTAAGATGATTACAGGAACAGTTAATATTATTATAGTATTTTGTTCCCCTTCGTTAATTCAAATAAGAACTTGAAATAACATTATATTCTGGCTTTCCCCCCAGCCTTTCTATGTTCTTAAATTTTAGGTTGACAAGGAATCATTTAGATCAGGGGTGTCAAACTCCTGGCCCATGGGCTGGATGCATCACACCCTGGCCATGCCCATGCCCGATTTAGCGAAGGGGGGGAAAGTCCCGACATGTCATGTGACGACGCTGTGACAATGTGGGTTTGACACCCCTGATTTAGATCAATTCCAAAATCCAATTCAGTGCAAGAATCCAAGGTATAATGAAGAGTCATGGAAAAATCAATTGAAATACATTAAGGAATAAGCATTTACTTTGAAGTCTAAATTAATTGCATCATAGGGTACTAACCTGATAAATTTAAGAACCTTAGAGAACAAACGACTAGACATTAAATGACTTTAATATCTGAGAAGGAAAATGTGTTTCCTACAGACTAATAAGTCTGCCATTAATATTAGGGAAGATTGTCAACCAGATCATAAAGAGATTGATCTGAAGAATCTTGAAACCAATGTAGTAATTACCAGGAATCAGCACAGATTTTTTTTAAAAGAAAAAAGGCATTATACTAATCAGTTTTATTTTTAATTTAGTAATTTCTTCAATAGATTGTGGGAATCTTTCAGATGTAATTAATATATCTTAACTTTACCAAAACACTTGATAAATTGGCCCATGACATTCTGGTTAGCAAAGTATTGCATAAATGGATGAATTGGATACAAATATCCAAGAATGTTATCAAGGATTTCTCTTACACATGCTCTTTGTAGTCTTTGTGCCTGTCTCAGGCTTACTTTAGAGTAAGAAATTTGTGAGGAGTATGCTGTGGTAAGCCATGGTTGCTGTCATGTACAAGACAGGATGAAGCTATTTCAGAAGACAGGAGAAGAAGCAATGAGTTTAAATTACAAGAGTAGGTTTTGACCACACAGCAGAGGAAAAATCCTAAGAGCTGTTCAACAAGGAAACAGATTGCCTTGGCAGAGGGTGGATTCTCTTTCTCTGGGAGGATTTGAACAGAAGGTGAATGGCTATCTGTTGTGGATGCTGTAGTAATGGATTCCTACATTGAGCATGGGTTGGAATAAATGATCTCACAAGCATTTCTGTCTCTTGTAATCAATGATTCTATGGAATCATTGGAATTGGAACTGGAATTGATGTGAAATCAAGACCAGAAGAAACTGGCAGATTCTCAGTGGCTAGATAGGGACAAATCAAAATCAAGCAATACGCCTGAAAAAAAGATAATGGATAATGACGAACTGTCTCTTCTACTAAGCCCTAGAGCAGGGGTGGGCAACTATGGAAACTTTACGACCTCTGGACTTCAACTCCCAGAATTCCTGAACCAGCCCAGGAATTCTGGGTATTGAAGTCCATAGGGCATAGTTGCCATAATTGCCCACCCTTGCCCTAGAGAATGTTGACAAATGCAGATGAATAATGTAGAGAATGTTGGCATTTCCCATCTGCTGCCTGATTTGACTTGTTCAAACTGGTTCTCAAGAGATTTTAAACATCCATATATAGATTTTCAGTATTGCTGACGATAGTTCCTTTATTTTTATTTGTGTTCAATTTCAACAAAATGTTTCCTGATTGCCTGGACCCGATTGCTTGTAACCTTAGACCTTGTCCTGGAACTGCTGAGTTCAATTCTGCCATGATAAATTGCTATTCAAGTTTCTTTGGCCTCCAGGGTTTGCCTGATGACTGTTCTGTGATTCCTCACTCTCAGCTCGTAAAAGCGTTGTTGTTGCTTCTAGCCATAAAAATGGATTCCTTGGCAAATGTGTTGAGGCTTCCAAACATTTGTTCTTCTTTGTATAAATACAGAGTTCCCAGCCTTTTTCATTCAGGTAGTGGACCTTCTTATACTTCTTATGGAGCTGAACAGCACTCTCCTTTATTCAGAAAAAGGTTTGGTTTCAAGGCTGCTAGTGAAGTTTATTATTCATATATTTATATGTCGAACAAATCTATTCAGTTTCATTTTTTATTGTAAAAACTTCTAAAAGATGTTCCTTTTTGCAAGTAAAATTAATCATTCAATAGCAAATCTGGATCTATACTATAAAGCCAGGAGAGAATTGTAAGGTAGAAGCAACAGGAGTGGGACTGCTATCACTTTAGTTATACTATAGACTTGCAAGAAACAGAAAATAAAGAGTTTTAAACAAATTAAACCTTCACTACATAAAATCATTTAAACCAGGGGTGTAAAACACATGGCAGCATGTTGTCATCATGTGACGTATCGTGACTTCCTTCTCCTTCTCTAAAACGGGAGTGGGCGTGGCCAGTGCATGACACATCTGACCCACGGGCCGCAAATTTGACACCCCTGATTTAAGCCATGCCTTTCATTATGTGAGTAAAGAGCCCATTCAAAATAGATTGTAAGCATGTATATTCAATTCAAGATTTTAAATCTGGAGTAGCTGTATCTTTCAAATAAAGCAAAATATTTTTAGTGATGTTCTGTTCCCAATAGATGCAAAGTTGTTCATAAATCAGTAGATTTCAAGTTTTCAGTATATAAAATCTACTTTTACATTTTAAAATCTAAGCATGTATTTCTCTTCCTCAAATAATGAGAAGAATTATGATGTGAACAATACACCAAAGCAGGATGACTATAAAACAAGTCCAAACATACCTGACAGAGTCTCTTCCAATATTTCTGACATTAAAAAATTGAGTTCTTGAACATCTATCATGGAGAGCAAATATTTTTAATGGATTTGTTTTTTCTAATGATAATAAGATTCGTATTTAATCTTCTTTAAAACACAAGCACATTAATTTATTAAAATAGGCTATTCCAATTATTTGTTCCAAAGTTGTTACCAGTTTTTATTTTGATTATACTGGTAAACTTTCTAGGAAAATAATCTGTGGATTACACTTATCTAAAATGCTTTGCAATGATGTAATGGTTGCTGTAGCTGCTAGTACAGCAGTCTAAGCTCTAAAACCAAAATATGCTTTAACTGGGTAGTTTTAAGCAACCCAAGCTTAAATATAATCAATTCTGCTTAGAATATTTTGATCTTTATGACATAATAATTTAAATAAGTTGATCTAGAATATTAAATTTCTGCTTGAGTGCTCCCCAAACAGGATTTACCAGCAATTTTCCAATTATGGTTGCCTAAGGTCAATTTTCTCATGAATAGAGATTAAATTTACACTTCCAACCCTAATGTCCTGCAGTGTTTAATGTTGAAAACTCTGAATTTTAGCTAAATGAGGAAATAAGCCCCTGTCAGGATTTCAAAAATGGTAACTTTTTAGTTGTGCTCATAATCATTCTTATAATAAATCATTTGAATTTCACATAGGGATAGGAGTCCAAATATAAGCCTGATAATCAAGTTGAACACCAGGAAAATGAACGGCTCCTGTTGCTATGACATCTACAAAGCTTTATACAAGAAGGAAAGCTAATTTCTGAGGTGTATTTATTATCACTTGGTCAATAGGGAGTTTTGCCATTTTGTTTGCAGAACTCTGGAGCGTTTGGGAAATATTTTGAACATTTAAAAAACAATTTCACCACTATTTGTTTAAAATCAATGAAAATCAGGAAAATGCAAATGAATTTCTTCTCTTGTAGTTATAGTAGCTATTTAAATATAAATTCTTGAAAAACAGTGAACAGAATTTATTCAAAGTTGCTCTTTCATTACTGAGTTTTTAGATTCATTCAGGTGAGGCAAAATTTTCATGTTTTATTCAGAATCTGATTTTTAAATCTTGCACATATGATTACTTCTATTTTTCTTTGATTTATTAATAATGATTATTAAACTGGATGACAACTCTGTAATTTTGTTGTTATGGGAGTTACCTGATTGTTTTAAAAGTTTTAAAAAGTTATTAAAGATTTCTTGAATCCAGAATTCAGGTTATTCAAGGCAGGGCTCCACTAGATTGGTTTCTGTCTCTCCGCCTCCCTTTTGTTTTTCCTCCTGAAATGCAAATATTTAGCATAGCAAATCGACAGTATTTGTATGGTTTAATAAATATTTTGTTGGCTAGGTTATTTATTAGTCTAATGGCTGCATATAGTACTGAAGGAGTCCTGTTTGGTGTTTTCACATTTTGGATTGATTTCACGTACCTAAGGGTATGTCTTTACCAGCTCTACCTTGATGAACCTGCAAAAGTTAAATAAGATTGGAAAGCAAAAAAACAGGAGAAGAAAATGGCAAATCACTTTCACGGTGTTGCTATAAATTACTTGGATATACGCATAAGGCCAGGAGTCAAGCTCTGTGTGAAGGAGCTGTAGATCTGTAAATAATTTCAGATGTGTCCTGGAGCGACTGCAGCAATCTTGCAGTGATGTGAACAAAATTCAGGTGCCTGGCAATCCACTTGCCCTTATGACCAATTGTAGATACCTGCCTATTTTCCCACTGCCTTATTGGCTTCCTTGGTCCTACCTTCTATCTACTGGGATCCCCACAGGCCTTGGACCTGCTTCCTACTTAATTGGGTCCCACACCCTCAAGCCTCTTTTCTCTCTTTCTGTCATGTCTCAATCTTTCAGAAGATTGCCTTTGGGAAGAAGAACTATCAGATCCTCCAAATGGCCTTCCTATACAGAGGTTGCGTGGTGCCATCCAGAGATGGGCACCATTTGGGGACTGGCAGCAATTATCAGATTTCAGTTGCAGCCTTTCACACAATGATGTCCATTTCTGGGATCCCTCCACATGGCCACTATATAGGGAAGCCATGTGGCAAATCAGTGGTTCCCTTTCTTAAAAGTGATCTGTGGAAAAAGTGAGTGAGTGAGGCGTGATGGAATAGGGAGGAAGTCCAAGGTTGTGAGACCCAGCAGGATGGGAAGTGGAGCATAGGGTACCTCAGGAGATTTGGGAGACCCTGTGTGAGCTGGGGAAATATTGTAGTGTGGGCCTGAACCTACACTAGGCCTCCCAGGGCCTACTCTACATCCCCTGAAGCTCTACGTAATGACCCGTTGGTCACATAATGACTCCAACTTGGAGAGGAGGAATTGTGGTCATTAAGCAAGACAATCATGTGGGCACCTCACTTTACAACTACCATGACTTATAATCATAATTCTGGGCTCAGTTGTGGTCATAGGGTGAGGACTACCTGTATGCTAAATAAATGGTAATATATACAGAAATATGTAGATGTATTCCACTTCTTTCCTTATTCAGAGTTGCTCTCTGCCGCATTAGATTGTTTTTGGAGGACTGTCAGCTTATCAGACTGTTTTAACTTCCTGTACATGTTGTTAATATGCCATCTCTGTACCTTTGGTAATGGTAATGATTTCATGCACAGTGAGATGCCTACTATTTAAAGGGTAGCAGTTGCATTCAGTCTTGTAACTGAAATATATTAGCTACTAAATACTTTTATACTTGGTATAAAATATATTACCTACTAAATTGTACTTTTCTAGCAATTGGTTGAAACAAATAAAACAGCAGTAAATCAATACTAAATTTAAAATGTGCTTTGGTGTGAGCACAAGCGCATTCTGGTTTCTTGCTGATGTTTCTGACTCCTAATTAGGAAGGACCAATTTATGTGATATGTAGTTTGTCACTAAAGGATTCTTTCCTTAGTAAAGAAAAAAAATCTTTCTTGGGTTGATGAATAAATAAGCATATTATAATATAATGCTCTAGATATTCCATGCCTCCTAATGTACAATTTTTGTTCTATTGGCATTGTCCTATAATCTCCAACCAAGGTCTAGCTTTATATTTTTGGAGTTATTTATTTATGTAATTTAAACAGCCACCAATCTCACTATCATGTCTGATAGGTGTACAAAGACTATACATCAGTGGTGGGTTTCAAAATTTTTTTACTACTGGTTCTGTGGGTGTGGCTTGGTGGGCATGGCTTGGTAGGCGTGGCAGGGGAAGGATACTGTAAAATCTCCATTCCCACCCCACTTCAGGGGAAGGTTACTGTAAAATCCCCATTTCCTCCCGATCAGCTGGGAGTCGGGAGGCAGAGAATAGATGGGGGCGTGACCAGTCAAAAGTGGTATTTACTGGTTCTCCAAACTACTCAAAATTTCCGCTACCGGTTCTCCAGAACTGGTCAGAACCTGCTGAAACCCACCTCTGCTATACATCTATAGGCCTGGTGTGCAAATCCCAGTCCTGAAAAGTTGCTGGAGGGATAAACTATCAGCTGAGAAAATAACGTAATGAATGGTAAATAATATTAAATAGAGTAATAATAGTGAACAGGTCAGCTCAGATTGTATTGAGTATGCTGACAATTCAGAGAAGGAATGCTTTCAGAATCAGTTCTGCTCAAAGGTAGAGAAAACTGCTGCTGTCAATTTCTGTAAGGACCAGTGGTGGGTTGCCCCCGGTTCGCACTGGTTCTATAGAACCGGTAGTAAAACTGGTGAGAGGCTCTGCCCACTGACCCCAATGTCATTAAAACGCTTCTGCACATGTGCAGAAGCTTCTGCGCATGCAAGCTTTGCTCCCACATGCACGCAGCCCTGCTGCAAACCAGTAGTAAAGGTAAGTAGAACCCACTCCTGATAAGGACAGGTTTTTGGTGCAACTTTTGTCTGGAAATCAGGCTCTTACTCTGACTTCACTTTGCTGGAATTAAGTTACTGGTAGTCAAAATGTTTGAAATCCTTGAGATCCAGGTCAGGGTATCTCCCATGGGCCTGGCCCTAATCATCTTTCATTGCTATCATATGCCTTTGATCAAAGCTACAGTGGTACTTGGTACTCACTGTTAATTGGTTCCAGGAGGCACAATGAGTACCAAAAATGAAAAGAACCAAACAATTTTTTCCCATAAGGCATAATGTGAGTCACAAGGGAACTGACACCGACATGTTCTAGCTTGTGTGTTGAGTACCAAACGAACAATGAGTACTGGGACAAAATTGTTGCATCAAAATGTGCTGCGTACCAAATTCAATGAGTAGTTGAGTTTCAAGGAACCACTGTATTGTTATTATATGAGCAAATGAATGAGTTTTGTAGACAATGAATTGCCAACGCTCTAAACTTAAACTTTGAATCTTGTAGATTGAGTAACATTATGTAGCCTTCTAACAATCTCATTTTTTTTGGAATTGCCTAGACATTGCAGAGACTTCTCTTGAGCCCTGTTTGTTTGTTTGTTTGTTTGTTTGTTTGTTTATTTATTTATTTATTTATTTATTTATATGCCTTCTCTGTAGACTCATTGCATTATAGCAATAGCCTGCATACTTTTTTGTATATACCTGCTTATTAGGGCTTTCGGCCCTCCCTAAGCAGTGTTGTTCTATACAAAGTTGGCTTATTGCCCCCACAATCCGGGTCCTTAATTTACCTACCTTGAAAGGATGGAAGGCTGAGTCAACCTTGAGCCTGGTGAGATTTGAACTCGCACTAATTGCAGGCAGCGGGCAGCTAAGTGTTAGCACTTAACAGCACTTTAGTCCCCTGCACCACCAAGGCTCGTAATGTACCAACATCAGCTTTTTTGGAAAAACCTACAACTTTGGCAGTTTCAACTACAAGGAATGTACGTGGCCCTGCTAGTCAGATATTGTCAAAACATGGCATCGTGTCTCAGTAAATTATTTAGGGACATGGGTTATAAACTAATGTTGTCATTCTTATGAAACCATCCACCCAGATGTCCCAAAAGTGCTTTTCAAAAGGCAACTGGAGCTTCTTCATTTCTTGGATGAGAACTGAAACTTTTTAAGGGAAAAAACAAACAAAGAAAGCCCAGTTGCCTTTTGAAAAGCACCTTTGGGACAACCATGAACTGGATGATTGAGAATCTAAATAGACATCCACGCAGATGGTTACTGTAGATGATTAAGAATCAGATAAGAACCCAGGCATCACCCACAGTGTAATCTAGGTCAGCAGCATGAAAGTACAACATGAGATAACAAGAGACTCTTAATATTCTTATGAAATTACCAGTAGTGAAATTGGCCAATTGTTGTTTCAATAAAAGCTTTTGTGCCAGTATGATTTGGAGATTCTGTTTATCTTATACTTAATGTTGCTTGGATAGTCATAACAAGTTCATCCACCAAGATAGTTGTAACAGGTTTCATCACTGCAGTTGCTTGCCTCATGGTTATGGCTGTGCCTTTGCATATGAATTATAGGCGGCGAGATCACAAAATAGATCTTCAAACAATAAAACTGTTCTTGATGCAAATCTGGATTTCTAAATGGTAGGATGATAGCAGATCCCATTGGGATAATGGGAATTAATTTTTCTAATATTTAACAGACCATTATAATTTCATGCTAGCTGTCAGCTGAATGCTTTTCTGGATTCCTTTTTCTAGCACTTTGTTTAGTGTTGTTGTAGTTGTACTTACAGGCATTTTCAATGAGTAAGAGGAAGAGGCCCCAATGAACACGGAGTCTCTGAGTAAATTTTATGGGCTGATGTAGTTAGTCATCAGATATTTTGTGTAAATGCCATTCTTTTCATTCTTTTAACATGCTTATTCACCTCTTCAGCAAAGTGTTGCTCCAGTGATCATGTATTTGTTATTTTCCTGTAAGTTTGATACTGGATTTTTTTCCTACATGTCCTACATTTTTCCCCTCCATTTCAGAAAAATGTTTATTTGTTTTATTTTTCTAGTTTTTTTATTGAATCCTATTCAGGGTTTCAGTATCCTTCTGTGCCTTATGTTTTCAGAATGCCAGGGGAAAATAATATTTGCAACATATTAATAAAGTTGGTAGTTTCAATTTTGAGTGAAAGTCTAGATTCACCCAACATGTTAAATAATATTAGGAATTGTTTATGCCATGGCATACCATAGGAATTCATCTGTTTTTTAATCAGATCTCTTCCTTGTATTTAGAGTTGCCGATTTGGATAAACCAGAAGAAAAACCAACCGTATTATACCATAACATTAAAATTATGGTAAACTGAACCAGATTTTGGATTTTTCTGCTTCTGCCTCTTATTTCTTGAATTACCTCTTCAATAACTTTGAACTTCTGGTGATTTCAACATTTAGCATTTGTGGCATTTGGTTGTCCATTTATAGATTGTGGATTTTTTAAAAAACACCATGAAATTTGTTGAAGGAGGAAATTAATCAGTATTCTGAGGAATATAAATGGAGATGCTTATGTCTAAAATCTGTAGTTGTATCATAAATTCTGATTAAAAATTCATCAACCTTAATATGCTTTGTTAGAGGAGAACATTTGTAGCTCAGGGTTGAAACGAATGATGCTTGGTGCTCTCTGAGCTTGGCTATTTTCTTGCAGATGTTTCATTGCCCAAGCTAGATAACACCAGTGTGATGTTGTTACCTAGTTTGGGTAATGAAACATCTGCAAGAAAACAACGGACATCTCATTTAATGTTTTTTTCAAATGCATTTGAGAAGAGTTTTATTGATCCAATCTGTAAGGAACCTTCTTCCCTGCAAAGTAAGTTCTAGTTTTCTCTATTGTTTGAATCAATATAATTCTAACTCATTAGAATTTTAGAATCAAAAAAGAAAGTATGAAACAGTAAATTGGTTGATCTCCTTTCCTAAAGATAAGACCTATCTGTCAACTAAAGATAAGATTCTCTACACAAGAACAGTCTAGGGGAATAAAATAAGCCTTGGCAACTAAAAACAAACAAACCAAATTCAATACTAAGAAAAGAAAGGATTAACACAAATGAGGTTAATGCTGTTGTTGCTTTAGAAACTTAGACTTAGCTAGTTGGAAAAAAGTCCCAAATGAAAATTTTAGGCTATCATACACTTTGTTTCTGTGTTTGATGATTTGTATAATGTCACGGGTATATATGGATCAAGTGCTCCTTCACTTCAAAATTTACCACTGTACCATTAAATTATGCTTTCTATTTTTATGTTCAATACACAAGTCTGCATGCCACAAAGAAAGGCAGTAGAAAAATAAGGCCAGCTGATAAAATATACTCTGTGGCCATTTTATAAATAAATTCCCAAGTCTCCTTTGCTCCCTTGTTCAAGTGAGCAATACAGATCTGCATTGCCTTTGATTTCTAAACTTTTATTAAGAGCCACATTATACTGCTGTCAAGCTGCTGGAAATGTATGCAGTTTTCCACCTCCACAAAACAATTCTAAGAATGTAGTGACTTAATCCAATCACACTGCTCCTGCCTTTGATACTTAACAGCTACAGTACGTAGAGCTCTGCAGCCTTCCCACACTTTTTTCCCCCACTCATGAGATTTACATCATGGTTGCAATTTTTTTTTTTAATAAAGGAAATGATACTGCTCTCTTTTAAAGAAGCTATTCTTGTTTGGATCATGTCTGAAGAAAATGATGGTGGACCAAGGAATTAATAGTTCATTTAAGGATTAGCTCTTGGGCTAGGGGTTCAAGAGAGTAATTAATAGAGATTCACTGACTGACAAGGCATTATTTAAACACAGCCTTGAAAGAGGGCTAGAAGTAAAACAAGGGAGGAATAGTAAGGAGAGTTTATAGATGAGAATGAGAAAGAACGCTTATGAACAACTAGTGTGCAGTGTGACATTAAGATTTGCTCTGAGGAACTGGTTGGTAAATTGGTTGGGATTAGATATTATAGTAAATTATAGTTCGGGTACTGATTCATTGAATAAACCAGAGTTGGCTGGGTTCACACATTGCACTATACCATAAACCAGTGATGGCTAACCTTTTTGCCATTGCGTGCCAAAAGTCGGGGGAGCGTGGGGGGCCGCGGGTGCCTGTGCCCACGTCCATAATTCAATGCGCCCCGCCGTTCCGTGCTTGCGCACGTGAACCCCCCACACTTCCCCCTGCTTTTGGCACACGATGGCACAGTGGGCCTGGTAGCCTGTTTTCCCCCCTCCCCAGGCTCCAGAGGCTTTCTAGGAGCCTGGGGAGTCTTCCCCATCCCCCTGGAGGCCTTCTGGAGGTCAGAAACAGACAGTTTCCCAACTTCTGGTGGGACCAGAAGGCCTGAAAATCAGTTGGCTGGTGTGCACATGCGCGCTGGAGCTGAGCTAGGGCAACACTCACGTGCCCACCAATATGGCTCCGCGTGCCACCTGTGGCACCCATGCCATAGGTTCGCCATCACGGCCATAAACCAAGGTTTAAAATTTACGATGCCTCCATTTTCACAATTTACTAAGGTCACCCCAGGCCATATTATGATTTAACATTATTTGTGTGTCTTCACTTACCAACACCAGGCAATTTTTGGTCAACTTCTATTTAGACATGGCTTTGAAATTTATGGGATAAATTATTGGATTGTTTGGACCTTGCAGCAACTATTGATATCATTGATAATGGGATCCTTCTGGATAAGGTTTCTGAATTGAGCAGCAGGGACATTATACCACAACAATTTCCTTCCAAATTTGGTGGCTAATTCCATACATTTATGGAGTAGCAGGTAATATTCTAACGATTTCCAGAGGAAACAATTTTATCAGCATGTTCCTCAGTAGGGATGGATGGGAGCTATTAGATTATGTCCATTAACACTTTAGTCCATGATTAACATGCAGTCTACTTTTCATCTAATATATTTGATACTGGAATGAGTTGTTAGGAATGAATAATCTTTTTGAGACAGGAGGAAGAACCAAGCCTAGAAGTTGGTCTGATAAAATCTGAGTGCAAACCCCAAATGTAATTTGAGAAAGCATCTCATAATTTGACCCTTCCTAGTTTTCTGGAATGTAAAGGCAGAGAAAGTGGAAGCACTTTCAAACGTACAAGATTTTATTACTGTTACCTTACAATTAAATTAGTATTAGCTTTCATAATTTGGGTTTTCTGGCCTGATCTACCTTGAAGGATTGACAGACATTCTGAAGCAGAGTTAGACAAGGAAATGGATACCAGCCCAAATAATTGAGACTCAGTGAAAATAAGAGACACTGTTTGCAGATGTTTCTGACTGAGTGGCATTCACTGTATTTTGCATAAGGATATGTTTCCACTAAAGGATGACTAGACTGAGGGTACCTTATGGTCATTAAAAATACAATAGATGCTCCCTGGATAGCCAACAAATCTTTTATCTGCTTAATTTGATGTAACCAATTACGGTGCTACCTCTGAGGTACTTCTGTAACAGGTGTTCATTTTCTGATAATCTCCCACTTAAATAATTGCAGCATGTTGTGTGTAAAATTCCAGGAACTTCAATTAGATCAAAGTAGAACACTAGATTATTAATGGGGACTGGTTGATACGCTCACAGTATGCTAGCATTTTCCCATCTGCACTGGCTGTGTGATGAGCAGTAAGAGTAATCTTGAGGAACAGCAGGAAGAGCTGCAACCAAGACAACAGTCAGGCAAAAAAAAAAAATGAATCTGAAGCAAAGGTGTAATTTGGAAAGTGTCCAGGGGTGACCTTCCCTAATTCTCTTGAAGGTAAAGGGCGGAAGGGGGAGGCACACTCACACAAGCAAAGTTTTGTGAGGCTAATTTTATAATAAAAGTCGTATTAGCATTTGTAACTTTGGTTTCCTAGTCTGGCCTACCCCAAAGTGCTGACTGACTGCTGATCCTCAAGATTATTCAATTTATAATTTATTTATTTATTTATTTTATATGCTGCCCATTTCTCCACCAAGCGACTCTGGGAGGCTTTACAATGCTAATTTCAATTTTCCAAGCCATGTTGATTTAGGTATACTGTATGTTATCTGAACAAATATATCCTTCCAAATTTACCCATTCCAATCCTATGATATTATAGGTAGTCCTTATTTGGCGATCATATTTGGGACTGGCAATTTGGTCGTTAAGTGAAGCAGTTGTTAAGTAAAACCATGTCTGTGCTTATGATTTTATTCAGCTTCCCTTTGCTTTACAGACCTGTGAAGGTCATAAATGCAAGGATTGGTCTTAAAATTACTGTTTTACCACCATTGTCATTGCAAACAGTCATTAAATGAGGGTAGTGGCTTAATAAGGATTACCTATAATATTGGACATCCTTTAAATGAGAAAGGAGAGTGCTTCAAAACAGATCCTTTTCTCTATTACTTTCTCAACATTAACCCTGAGTTATTTTTGGCACCAAGTTACTTTGGACTTTCTCAATATTTTATTCTTGCTTTGTAGCTTAAACTCTGGAAGGAACTGCATTAGAAAGCAAGGCTCTGTTGATTTTCCTGTTTTTCCTTTATGTTTCCTCCCAACACAGTTTTGAAAGCAGTAGGGAGTGAGTTGTGGCTAAGGGACTTTTGTAAGTGAAAATAGCAAGGATCATCAGGATTAAATAAATCTCTCTTATCTATTACCTTGATGGTTAGGGTTGTAACAAAGTGCTTGGAATAAAGCTTTGTCAGCAAAACTACCTGCCCAGGTGTAATTTGTATCTAGGAAAATAAATAGCTATCCTTAGAAACTTTGGAATTCAGAAAAAGTGGGGTACTGGGAATCTCAGGAAATCTGGCAGAAGCCATTTTTAAAAATGGCAGGGTTATATTATGTTGAAGCCAATCATGGGGCACTTGCACAGCTTTAGGCCTTTTGAGAATTGGACGTCCAGATATTTGAACATTTTGCTGGGAGTGAATCCATCAAAACCCTTTTCTTTCAAAACAGAGAATAGAAGCAAAGCCAACCACATAGTGCAGTCTTAGGAAAGATAAGGTCCCTTGAGGCTCAACTGTCTGCATTAAAGAAAAAAGAAATAAGCTGGCTAAATACAAAAAACAAGCTAACTTCTAATCCAGTTCTAAGACTCTATTAACTTTTAAAGTGCCCATTAAGTTAATTTTATTTCCAAGGCAAAAAGGCAGTGTGAGAAACAGTTTAAACCAAGTATATGATCAAGGAAACATAAAATGAAGATGGAAGTAAATAAATTACATCTAATATGTTTCAGGATATGAAAGTGAACAAAGAACAATGGTTATTTAGTTCTGACATTGATTAACCTGCAAGATTTAAAAATGTATTATAGCATCGCTTGACTTTTAAGTATTGTAGTAACTTTTGGTAACTTAGCTAAAATAACTTTAATTGAAAGTTAGATTTTGGTATCGTAATTCAACATATGCATGTTTTCCACGAGTAAGTTCATATCAGAAGATAGCATTAACATGTATAAATGAACTCTGCTGGAGGAGGAATAGTTTTGCATGGAGATAGACTGCCTTGAGGCAATATTTTTTAAAAGAAAAATTTCCTGAGGAATATGATTTGAATTCAAAATGATCTGAGGCATATTCATTAAGGCGCATTTAAACATTAACAAGTGGTTGACTTATCCAGGAATTATCTTTAAAATAAAAGTTTAATTGATATAATAACATAAAGCACAAAGGGGTTCAAATTATTTGTGATGTGAGGGAATATCAAATTCTAATTCCTCAGGGAAATTAGCAGTTGGATTTTAAAATGGGAGAAATTACCTCATGCAGAGTTAAAAAAAAATTAGGTTAAAATAATAACATGTAAAAATAAATAATGGCAGTATAAATCACAGACAGAACCAAACTACCCTGTTTCCTCCAAAATAAGACATCCCCTGATAATAAGCCCAATTGGGCTTTTGAATGCATATCAATAAGGCCAAGCGCTTATATCAGGGTTCAAAAAAATAAAAGATACGGTCTTATTTTCGGGGAAACACGGTAGTTGGCACATTTCTAAATAGAGCTTAAAGGAGCTTTTGCTAGTTCCGTTATCCATCAGCTTGAGCTCCTTTTCTCTTCTCCCCCCCCCCTCCATTATAGTAACCTGGCTAAGAGCATTACTAGTGCAATGAAAAACATGAATGAATTTAAGCAGATGAGTTAGGATTTACGGAGTTTAAGGTAAAGTACAGAAAGAGGAGTAAAAGGAAGAGGAGAGGTTTGTTGGCTGGAAAAAAAAACCCCAAAGCTACCCTTGCAGGAGCAGAATAAAAAATTGGAACGGCGCAGACACAACATTGAATGACAGCAGTGCCTGGGGAGGAACTGCCTGTGGCTACTGCTGCTGTTGTAGGCCTGCAACAAAATGGAGATATTGGCACAAGGTAATTAGTGATATTGTCACATATTGGGTGGGCTAATCTTAACAGTATAGAGAGTTCTCGATTTACAGCAGTTCATTTAGTGACCAAAGTTACAACGGCACTGGAAAAAAGTGACTTATGACCATTTTTCACATTTATTTATTTATTTATTTATTTATTTATTTATTTATTTATTTATTTGATTTCTATACCGCCATTCTCCAAAAGGA
>JANHZT010002420.1:176104-189491 GCA_032468215.1 Stegonotus admiraltiensis
CACAAATGAGGGGGGCCTTGTTTACAACGGACCTGGCATTGCACATCATCAGTCGAAAGCTAGGGCCCTGAGAAACCTGGTTTATGACTGTTGCAGCATCCCCATGGACACATGATCAAAATCCAGACGCTTGGCAGTGTCCCAGGATCATGTGAACGCCTTTTGTGACCTTCTTACAAGCCTCATTCACTTAACAACCGTGTTAGTAACTTAACAGCTGTAGTGATTCACTTAAAAAATGTGGCAAGAAAGGTTGTAAAATGAGGCAAAATTCACTTTAAAAAAGTTTTTCCTAGCAACATAAATTTTGGGCTCAATTGTGGCCATAAGTCAAGGACTACCTGTAGATATTCCTGTCCCAAATCTTTGTCATATGCTCGTTAATTATACTATGGTTCCTGGTTAAGAGATAGAGCGAGCAATTTCTGTATTAAATGGAAACAGGATGTATGCCAGGCATTTTTTTTACAAAAAAAAAAAAGCTACTTTGCAATTGAGAATTGTTAGATGTGAAAAGAGTGTGTGTGTGTGTGTGTGTGTGTGTGTGTGTGCATGCATTCGTGCATAGAATAATTTAGAAGAATTCAGCAGATCTGAAATTACATTAAAAAGCAATTAAAATGCAGTCGTAAGCTGCTTCTTCCTCAGATTGTACATCCTACTAATTAGTCATCACAATGCATACCTTCTCATTAGTTATATTTTAACCTCGCAGTGAATAAACTTCCAATTAAACACAGCAATTTTTTCTCAGAAAGGGTTTTTTCTTAAAAAAAACCGTATGTATAAATAGGCTTCATTAAGCAGCTAGTTTGAAAACGAGCAATTGCATTTTCATTGTTTTAATGAATATTAATAGGTATAATCAGCTGAAGCAGCATTGTCAAGTTCCGTGCCTGACTTCCTATACTGGCCCAGACCAGATTTCTGCTGACTTATACTTCCCTAAAACCAAAATCTCATATTCATTACAACTTAATTCTAAATTTTTATACATTAATGTTATCTTATCTTATCTTAAGCATAGTTATATTTTTTAAAAAAAATTCCTGTTATTTTGCAAAACATTAGCCATGGTGGATTTGTTCCTTTATTAAGCAGTTCTTGTTGTGTTTTTAATCTGTATTTGTCTCCAGATGTATCCTGTCAGCATATATAATCAGATCTTTCTTACTCTAATTATCTTTGAAATAGAAAACATTGGATAGGATGATATTAGTGGTGAAAAGATTGAATTTATCCATACTGAAGTTTATTCACTGCAGTGTTCCTAACTCTCACTTGCTTGATAGTAAAATAGACTCAGTATATTACTAAATAGATAGTAAAATAGACTTACATTAAAATGTAAACGTGAAAAGTGTAAAAATAGAAGGTGTTTGACACTCCTTTTTATCATTGCCCCAAGACATTTAATATTCTTTTTTTTTTGATAATATACCCATTTGTTCACAATTGGGTAAATATAAGTCCTTGGCTTTACATTCATTGATATTAAAGGAATATTTTTCAGTAAACTGAGATGTTCATTTTAGCAACTGGTATGTATTTCCCTGTGTCTCTTTCATGTTTTCAAATACAAGGATCACATCTCGCTCATCATGCTAGCTTCAAATTTTACCTTCCTAGTTGGTAGGTAATTATTTTTCTAGTACCTTTTATTTGGCTAGATTATGTACCCAGAAGGAGAATATGTGATCTTTATGGTGAGTAGGTAAGTAGCTAGTGATGAACGTGTTTGAATGCTGTGAACAGAAGTATTTCTATATTTGCATCAACAAGTGCACTTTTTGTAAGAAAGCAAATGTGCTTTCTCAACATCAGAATATAACTACGTTTTACACGTAGTGTCATCTGTTAGCCACCACTAGCCTGCCTTAGCCATAAAGCTGGATGAGTTACTCTGGGCCACTCAGTCACCTTTGAAAAATGTCAAGAAAACCCACATGTAATTGCCAGTTAAGACTGTCTCAAAAAGGAGAAAAATCTTCCCTATAATCAATAAAAATTGATCAAATACAATCCTACTACTGTTCAGTATGCTGTGCTGACTCTTATCCTACTGATTTGTACCACGAATATACAGGCAATTTGATAATCTGATGTGATGTGCCCCGGTTTATTAAATCTTTAGAAAATACTTTTTGTCTAATTAATGTACAGAACTTTTGACATGAGATGTGATTATGACTTCAGCTAAGAAGGCTAATGAAGGAATGATAAAAGCAAAGAATCAAGTGTCTTATCACTTTGAATCAGATCTAATCTACAATTTTCAAAAGAATTTTTCAGTTCATTAAAATGTCATCACATCTTTGAAAGGACTGATTTTTATAATATTTCGCAGACGTTAATTATAGGAACTACGAATACGCATGCCACTGTGAAATACAGGTTCTTTTTTATACTGGGTTCATTTTGTTTCTAAGTTTTATAGTTTTCTGCATACATTTTGTTTTCCCCTAGAAATATATGAACATCTACTAGTTGTTTGGCTTATTTGCCTATTTAGTAATTAAATGTGGACTCTTATCATTTTGCTTATTTAAACACTCTTTGAGCATTTTATGTGAATTTAAACAAAATACAAAATATAAAATGTAACTTTTGAAGTTGATGCAATTAAAATTAAAATAATTATTAAAGTCAATCAAAACTTGGCAAGAGATATGTTTTTCTATTCTCCTGAATACTGAGAGTAAATAGTCAAGACATGAAGAGACCTGAAGAGACCATGGCATAATAAAGACTAATACAGGAGAATGCTTTCTCCTGCCTACCTTTGGCAGTGGAAACATCTTGCAAAATGGCTGCTGCATTTTACATGGCACACACTTTTGAGACAGTTTTTATAGCAATTGAAAATTTAATAGCAACAGTCAAATCAAGCTGTAAGTAAATCATGGGTAAACATCACCTAGGACCGTGATGGCAAACCTATGGCACGTGTGCCACAGGTGGCACACGCAGCCGTATTGGTGGGCACACGAGTGTTGCCCTAGCTCAGCTCCAGCATGCGCGCTGGCCAACTGATTTTTGGGCCTTCTGGGCCCAACGGAAGTCAGCAAATGGGCTGTTCCTGGCCTCCAGAGAGCCTCTGGGGAGGTGGGGAAGGCTGTTTTTGTCCTCCCCAGGCTCCTAGAAAGCCTCTGGTGCCTGGAGAGGGCAAAAAACGGGCCTACCGGGCCCACCGTGCCATCACATGCCAAAAGCAGGGGGAACATTGGGGGGGCAGGGCGCATAGAATTATGGGTGTGGGCACACACATGTGCAACCACCCCGCACTCCCCCAGCTTTTGGCACACGATGGCAAAAAGGTTAGCCATCACTGACCTAGGATTTAACTCAGGAAAGGTTTCAGGAGTCTACTAGCCATAATACTCAATAACCTACATCAGGGGTGTCAAACCCAAGGTGTCATGGTGGCATCACATATCATGACTTTTTTCCTTTTTGCTAAACTGGGCGTGCCCATTGTGTGACGCATCTGGCCCGTGGGCCACGAGTTTGACAGTCCTGACCTACATGCATCATTCTCTGGGTACTCCTTATGCAAGGACCAAAGCCTCCAAAGACCTACCTTCATTAAACAACCACGGAAGATATCATAATTAATAATATCAGAAACTGCTAAGAGGAGGACCAGACAGTTGTATCCCCCTATTTAATTTCTAATGCAGGTCACTCACAAAGGTGGACATTGAGGTTTCTATATAATATTGTGAAACATTGATTGGAATTGATCTAAATAATTAGTTTAATCCAAATGCAGGTGAAACATAAGAACCATCACTTTCCTGATAAATACAGCTAAAAATGAAATATTTGAAACTGGTCTACAATTTCAGAAATCTTCTGGGTCAAGGAAGATCTGCTTTGGTAAAATTCTTACAATTTCTTTGTCCCCTGCTCAAGGAAGCCTCATATTCCTTAAACACAGAGCCAGTCAGTTTGGCCAATTTAAATCGTCAGGCACAAACAGCTGGTGGCCATGATCTCACCAGTTACCTTCTCCACATCTTTGAGATTAGAAATTGAATAACATCCACATGAACAGGATGATGCCACCCACTGCCTGAAATAGTGTCCATCTTCAGGTGAATCCGATCAATTTTGCAAAGAGCAATGTGAGCCTCCAACTGAACTATTCCAATTGAAGTTCCTGTTGAAGGAGATGCAACACAGTACGAAAAAGCATTGCTGGGGGAAGAAGCCATCTTTGTTCTAATTCTTCCTGAGAATTCTACCTTCTACCTACATTTCTGGCCCTATGCAGTTCATTTCTTTCAGCCCCCCCTAATAAGCCAAGCTGATTTAACACTGTGGGAGGGAACAAAACACTTTGGGCCATCTCTCTGTTGCAGAGTTTATTCAAGACTTCATCCATCAATCATTCTATTCTTCCTTTTCAGCCATGAGGTGCAGGAAATGTTGTCTTAATGTAGGTACTTAGAATAAGAATTTTGTTGTTATTTTAGGGACCTCACTGACCAATGATCTCTCCATCTACATTGGTGAAACTAGTCTCAGATTGGAATTGAGAGTCTCTAATCTGTTGGTTCTTGGTGTTGTTTTCTTACAAACTGTTCATTTCAGCTGATATATCTTTTTTTAAATAAATAGAGTCCTACCAAAGAACAAAAGCAGATGCGCTGCCTGTACAATTACTGTGTATCCATATAAAATGTGATAGGAAAAAAATAAAATCCAAAGCATTGTATTGTTAAACAAGACAAGCTCAATTTGCAGTAAAAAGCATCTTACAATATTTGTTTTCTCTCTTCAGTGATGAAATTGAAATAAAATAACTAGATCTTACACAAAAAGAACATTTCCACAGGCACGATTAACAAAAGAACTTGTGAAAAAAGCACCAGGTTTTTAGACAATAAAATACTGTCACTGGCTCCCAGGACTTTTTAATTTCCTCCTCCCCTTTTCTGTCTCTAATACTTCCTTCATTATTTAAGGACTATAGGTGTCCTAGACTTAGGACCAAAATTAAGCCCAAAATTTATGTTGCTAAGCAAAAATATTGTTAAGTGAATTTTGATCCATTTTCCAAGTTTTCTTGCCATATTTGTAAAGTGAATCACTGTAGCTGTTAAATGAGTAACACCGTTATTAAGTGAATCTGGCTTTCTCATTGACTTTGCTCGTCAGAAGGTCACAAAAGATGATCACATGATTCCAGGATATTGCAACTGTCATAAATATGAACCAGTTGTCAAGCATCCAAATGTAAATCAAGTGACCATGGGGATGCTGCAATGGTCATAAATGTGAAAAAATGGTCATAAGTCACTTTTTTCACTAAATGAACTATTGTAAGTCAATGATTATCTGTATAAGTCTTATTCCAGCACTCTGAAGCACCTTTGACCCTTACATTCTGAAATGCTGCACCACTTATAAATATTATCAAGAGTATTCTCTTTTCAGAAACCATTGTTGCCATATCTGATATTTTTAAGAACAGCATTCAATAATGCACTGTCATCCCAAATTGTCTGGACATTCTTTGCAGCACAAACATTCTACAACATAAGATGAGAACCGCTAGCTTTATCCATTGGGCATGTTTTGCTGCTTTGTCTTCTTCCAGGTGTCTGATTGTCTTCATTTTTGTTCTTAGTTGGATGCTGACAAAGATGAGGAGGAGGTTTTCCGTAACATAAGCCTGGCTGTTGACAATAAGCTATTTCCCACTCAAGAACCAGGGCCAAGTGAGTATTAAATCCTAAATATTATGATTGTGAAAAATACATGTAGTCCTTGTTTAGTGACTGCCTTATCTAGCAACTATTCACTCACACTCCCGAATACAAAATCCAATAAACCCACATACCCCTGGTGACAGCAATCAAACAAACTACTTGATGGGCTCAGTGTCACCCTGGGGTTTGGTGGGTTCGTTGGCAAAACCATTTCTTCAGGGCCTTTTGAAAGAGTATCAGAATAGGAACCAATCTTATCTGCATGGGGATGATGTTCCACAGGGGAAGCCATCATGGAGAAGACCCTGCTTCTTGGTCCCATTAGATGGATCTTCTTAAGAGAGGAGACTTGTAACATACCTTGCCTCCTTGCTCTGGTGGGTCTGATAGATGTAACTAGGAAAAGACAAACCCTCAAATAACTTGGTCCTAAGCTATGTTACACAATAGTATTATGCAATAATTCTACGTATAAATGATCATCGCAGAACCCGTGTTCTGTCATCATTGGCCATCCCTTCAAACTTCTTTTTTCTCTTTCAAGTAACAAAATTTAATGTGTAGAATGTGATATACATTTTCATCCATTTAATAAAGTTGCCTGAGCATAAATAAATACAGAGAAATGCTTATTTGGTTTTTTTTAAAAAAATTGATTTTTGCCTTTTTAGATGTTCTATTCTGCACTGACATTATTTTAAGGTGTACATCTCCTTGCGTTTTCTTTCTGAATAGAAAGATAGCCTAAAAATCTAAACCAAATCAATAAATAAGCAATGCAACTATAACAACTGTTTGAAAAGATGCAGAGGCCAAGTTCTTCTGCTTCTGTGTATGTTTGGAATCCTTTCAGCCCCTAGTTACTCCATAAATATCTTTTGAGGGTCTCTCCAGCCCTTTCCATCTGAACAGGCTGAGACAGGAGAGCCATCAATGTCGTCTCCAAGGGAGAGAAGTGACATATGCTCCCTGAAAAACCACACTTGCCCAATTCTCAGTGTTCATTTAAAAAAACAAAAACACGACATGAGTCTCTATCAAGCAAAGTGTATAATCATTTTGTCAGTCTGCTCATTTTGTAAGAATGTTTTGTTCTATTTTGTTCCTGCTTTTCAACGTTTTTAGCCAATGAATGAGCAGTTGTAGCGATGACTGACAAACTGGAGAAGAAAGGCCTTTTAATAAGTCTCACTAATGGGAAGTGATTGCTCTTGCCTTAAAAAAAAAGCAGAGAAATTCAGAATTTAAATATATCTGCGATTGGGCAGCCAGATGTCCATCCCAATACGAAAGAAATGAGCTATTACAGGAACCTGAAATATTCAAGTCTCTAAAAAGTCTCTAATTCAAGACTTTTTTTAAAAAAAAAAGAAGAATGATTATAAGTAGTTATTCTGCCAGTACATGCCAATAAAATCCATTATGGTTGCAAATCTCAGAATATGTTCTGCAAGAATGTAAGTACTTTAGCAAAATCACCAGTCCCGACTGAATCTTTCTTTGCATTTATTTAAAGCTGGGATTTATTTAAAGATTGGAAAGGTTTCCATTGTTTAAATGAATAATCAAACATGTGCCAACATTAAGCAATTCTCTTGCTTGCCTTATTTCCCACTCGTGATGTCATTACATAAATTAAGCCCTTGTTATTGGTTTATGTCATTTGCATGAGGGTGCTATTAATTGTGCAATGGCTCAATTTGCTGCAAATGATGTAATTTGCATCATTTTTGTAATTACAACATTGCATGAATTAATTAACTGCAAATGACATAATTTGTGATTTGGCCAGCATTCAGGAACAACAAACATTCTTCCCTTAAATTTAGGTTTTACTGTGTGTTTCCTAGAGATGAGAGGCTAGGGCTAAGTTGAAAGCAAAATTAAATGGTCTTGTGTAATGTTTTGTACCATTTCATTCCAGCTTACTGGAAAAAGTAAAGTAAATTATTTAGATTAATATCCTGTCTTTCCTTCCATAATAATTGTGATTAAGCATTTCTTGAATCTCCCTTTGGCTGCCCAAGAATACTTTTCTCTAATCTCATTGATTAGTTTTTCTTCATCCAGTTCCTTGATTGATAGCAATTGGAACTTTGGAACTACAGAAATTCCCTTGGGTTTCAATCTTTTAGATCTCAGTTTATCCTCTGAAAAAGAAGAGATGTGCACAGTATATTACTTTTTCAAAGTTAGAGCTATCTCTCTTGATAGACTTGCCTAGGCTATCCAATCATTATAATTACTAGAAATAGTGTTCTCCCTCTAGATATTTGGTTTTCCTTATAGCAATAGCACTTAGACTTATATATTGCTTCATAATATTTTACAGCCCTATCTAAACAGTTTACAGAGTCAGCATATTGCCCCCAATAATCTGGGTCCTCGTTTTATCAATCTCAGAAGGATGGAAGGCTGAGTCAACCTTGAACTGGTCAGAATCAAACTGCTGGCAGTTGGCAGAACTGCAATACTGCATTCTAACCTCTGTGTCACCACGGCTCTTACAAAGGTAGTCCTTGAATTATGATCTCAACTGAGTCCAGAATTATAAATCATGGCAGTCATTAAATGAGACACCATGGGATCCCCTTGCTTAACAACCACAATCCCTGCTCTCTCCATTGTGATTGTTAAGTGACTGCATGGGTGATTAAGCGGAGCATACATATAGCCTGCCCTGGGCCTCACAGGGCTTCCCCCACCTTTTGTTCTGCTTCCTGCCCTGCTGGGTCACATGCCCTTGTCCTTCCACATCACGCCTCAGTCCCCTTACCTTTTCTGAAGATTGCTTTTGGGGTGGAAGCAGCCCATTTTGGATCACGTGCAACCGGATGTGGAAGGTGCAGGAACAAGCACATAATGGTGGAGTAATAAGTAAAATCATGCAAACGTTATACTAAAAATGTCAAGTAAGTCCATTTCTTACCATTTCCCATTGCAAAAGACATTGCACCCAGATTCCATTGCCACTTCTGCAGAATACACACCAAGATTCCCAAGGTGAAAGGAAGAGCTGTTGTTCACTAAAAGAGCTTCTGCTTTGTCTATGAAAGAAATAGTCCTTAACCTCTTCAGATAGAGTTAGGAGTGCCTCTAACTGAGCTGATGTTATTCAGCACATTGAATTAGATGGACAAGGATCTGCTTCAGTATAAAGACAGTGTCCTCTATTCTTACTCTAGAATATAGGACCCTTTTCTGGATACCTTGAGTGACATCATAAAATTTGTGAAAAGGTGGTGTTGCCAAAAAACAAAATAATTACATGTATTTGAGGAAAATGCACATGAGATGTTATAGAAGCAAATGTTGGACACACAAATTACAATCCCATCCTGTAGTGTGCTTTCACAACTCCATCTGCAAAAATCTCCAAAATTCATGCAACTGTCCATGAGTTGGAAGAACATTGGTATTTTAACCAAACATTCTCAATTATCGGCTAAAGGGTGACAATCTTTAGTGTTTTCAATCAGATCCAAATCCTATTCTCACAAATATAATAGTCACACATACGTAGGTCTATACTTGTAAGTCTGTCATCCTGTATTCTCACAGGACAAAGAAATGCTAGATTCAGTGGGATTCATTTCTGAGAGATGAGCATAAGACTGGATTATTAAAGACTCTTTAACTTACATTCCAATAATGGTTTAAAAAAGAAGCAAGAATAGAGGCAATTTTCAGCTTTTGTGGACAGCAATATATTTGTATGCATGGTTGCTTCCTACCTGTTGCTAAGAGCAACCACTTGCCTTCAGATTCTGTACTTCAGAGACTTGAGGCATTTTTTTATAGAAGAAATAACGGAAAGTGAAAACAATATTCAACCTGTCCTTAACCAATTGTTGACTTTAAAAGAAATTGTTTACTCTCCCTTTAAATGACTCTTCTCAGCATGCTGTGCTTATAAATAGCACAAAACTTTTTGAACTGTTTCTGTAGGTCTTATCAGATGATAACATTGATCTATGAAGAAACAGCCTTTTCTCAGAGATTAGTTCACAATGACAAATAAGGGATAATTGAAGCCTTCCTTTAAATATTATCACCAGACCCAAAGTACACAAACCTTCACTAACCTCTAGTCTGCTTTTAGTTTTATAGTAGCAAAACCTTAGCAACTATACCAAAAGCAACAGGAGGACATTACCAAGGGAATATTGCTGGGCAGGAAAAAGATTTAGAAACAAAAATATTAGAAATTCGTAACTTGTTGATCCTGTTATTCATTGAAGCATTGGCATTGTGGTGACAGGAGGAACATCTGGAGGACTAGAAAAAGGGTTCTCAACGATGTTACCCATTTTCATCACTGTCTTTGAAGAGAAATAGAAACAGAAATGGTAGCAATGGCATTATCAGCCAGACAATACGACCAGCAAGAATCTTAGCCATCATTTTTGAAACACAGCTTCAAACGGACACTAGTTGAAGTTGGTGGATATTGGTACTCTAGTATTCCGAAGACAGTCAGCCTAACAAAAATGATATCTTTAATACCTGGATATTGTCTTTTTATCAAGTTGTCTAAAGTTCTCTGAATAACGCAATAGCATATTAAAGGACCTGATCTATATTGGAAGAATGAAAGCAAGAGAATTGGGTTGAATGAGTAAAATCCAAGCTACCTTTAACACATGTGATTAAGGACAGAAGTCTTCCATAAAAGGACAATTCAGTACTCTGTAAAGCTTACCCAAGAATTCCTCTACCATGATCTGTGATAAATATCTGTGATATTTGGCAATAATTGGTTTGCTGTCATCTCCACTCGTTTGGAAAATTAGACTCAATAAGTAGCCCCAACCCTTTAAAGCCAGTGCATATCTCTCTATCCTGATCTCCTTAGTTTGGAATCCATCAATTTTTAATTTTAGATAGAATCTCCAGTAAGCAAAAATATAGTCATCATTCATATCCTTATTTATAAACTTCTGTCACTTATTAGATCCTAGGTGGTTTACACAAAATTAAAGCACACAAAATAGCACATGACCCAATAAAACTCCCACATCCAGTTCAGAGTTGTGACATTTCATCAGTCCAATGCACCAATCTCACTAGTCTATCTTTTTTTCATTAATCACTTGTCTTTGTCGTAATCAGATTCAAAGAAAATAATTCCTATTGGAAGCCATATTTAATAAGTTTATTTTTTGGGTGAAGCAAGAGTTAATATTTCTGAAGAAGTTTTGCAGCAAGGGCAAGATACAACGAGATTAATTGTAAGGAGGCGTATAAGGTTTGGCTGCAGTGCAGAGTTTTTCTTACCTCCAGTACATCTGGTGGGACTTTATACACAAGAAGCTTCTGACTTTTAAATGGGCACACAACTGACCCTGGTCAACTGGTAATTTCTAGAAAGTGACTGCCATAGGATTACATCCAGTCACATTCACCACATTATCAGAAAATTTATGGGAGTTTTTTCAGCCACCAACTCTAATTTTAAAAATTAAAGAAAAAAATTAGAACAGGGGAACCTGACAGTTAGTACTGGTAAGAGAGGTACCTATGGGCACATTGCTGCCCAGATGTTCCACTGAGGCTCTCTGGACTAAACTCAAAAAGAAAAGCAGTTATAAACTTTTGATCAAGAAAGGCTGAATGGAAACTCTACTTCTTTCCCTGATGTGGTCTCAAGGAGTCCTTTATTCATGCAGAAATTCTGAATATTTATATTGGCCTATTCTTGGATTGCAAACATTCGGTAGCATAGAGAACCAACTCCAAGCGTGCTCTAACCACAAAAATGACACATAGCACTAGGCTAGGAGAAGCTCACTGCTGGTAATGGTTTTTCGAATAGGAGAACAACAGAAGGATGCAAGCAGCAGGAAGGAAATAAATGATTCAAATGATTCACCATAACCTTAGAGGGATTCTTTTTCAAGTGGTCTGTTCCCATGCCTGCTCTTTTTTTAAGGAACTAACCATTTCAGTAAATGTAGCTGCTTGAAAAGTAATCAGTCTGAGAAAGATCCCCAACATGGAAAGCAACGCTCACCATTGAAAATGGCTGAGATTTCTTCCCTTAGCCCTTGAGTTATGAATGTATCGGCTGGTACAGACTATTTCAGTAGAGTAAAATTCTCGGAGAGACCCTTGTGTCTTAAGCAACACAATCAGTACCCTACTGAGGTCAACGGCAAGGGTAAAACAACAAAGTGTTCCACTACTGTGTTTTCTAAACTTTTTCACATGAACATTTTGGAGATCAATCATCAGAGATTGAAAACTATGATATTCATGAAGCTTGAGATGATTTCAGAAGGACCCAATTATTTTAACTTTTATAGAAAATTAAATGGCCAGCTTTTTGAGATGTCCAGATTGTCCAGATTTGGGTGGCAATAGCCGCTCAAAGTCACTTGACAGAGAGATGAACAGCATATACATTTAACAAACAAACAAAAGGCCTTGAAAAACGATTCCTCTTTTTTTAACAAAGGTAGAGTCATGTAAAAGTCTGGTTATGAAATGAATATTGCATTCCTATGTATATTTATGAAAAAGCAACTCTGCCAAATGAACACGCTCTTAGTTTAGTATAGATGAGAAACGTAGCTTTATTTCAGATATAATATGAAGGAGAAACCTAGACCTAAAAGAGAATTTTTGCCAATACACAATGAATATGTAGCTGGGGAGAGGGGTCACATCAGTAGTGGCTTCCACTTACCTTCACTACCAGTTTGGAACTGGTAGTGCTTGCTTTGCTCATGCATGACGCTTCTGCACATGCACAGAGAGTCCGTGATGATGTCTGGGTGGCTGGGCGGAGCCTCCCACCGCTGCCACTATCGGTTGCCCAAACCGGGGCAAACTGGTAGAAACCCACCCCTGAGTCACATGAACATACACACTAAAGTTATAGCTTTTCCTGATTATTCAAATTCAGAGATATTTATCTGGTAGCTTTCATATATCCACTGGCTACGTAGAGTGCCAGATGAAGTATGCTGAAAGCATTTGCCTATGTAGAATTAGAAGGCACAAAGTCATGATTTGGAATTCAGTTTTAAATTCCAGTACTTGAAATTAAATAATATCTCTTTGTCCTCTTTCTCTAGTGGACAATTAAGACATGGGCTAGGGAATAATCTAGTAGATGTTTTTATGGGTTAGATCTTTTTAATTTTCTTTTCCAACACTAACATTATGCAAGGCATAATGTTATATGGGCATTAGGTATCTTTTAGAAAAACTCTTTTGACTTCAAGATCACAATAAATCCTAACCAGTCTTCCTTTTTCTCTTCCTTTGGTTGATTATTAGAGCTTTGTCAAAACAAGTCCGGAGTAAACAGGATTCAGAATTAATTTATTAATTTAAGCAGTTTTATTGGAAGGTCTTTGTTTTCTAATAGCAAGAACTAGTCATATGTTGAAATTTCTGTAGGATCTTTTGTCAGTATTACAAATTGCCAAGCATAGTTTGTAATTGTTATAAC
This sequence comes from Stegonotus admiraltiensis, assembly GCA_032468215.1. Classification (NCBI taxonomy): domain Eukaryota; kingdom Metazoa; phylum Chordata; class Lepidosauria; order Squamata; family Colubridae; genus Stegonotus; species Stegonotus admiraltiensis. The sequence goes on from JANHZT010002420.1 coordinate 189,281, forward strand.
CTAGGCCCAAGTAGTTATTATCAGATACAATTAGTCCTAAACAAATGTATTTTATTAGAACAGCTGAGAATTACTTCATTCTCAGCTTAGTCCAAATTAATTTTAAATTAAATACTAAAAATTAAATACTACCAGAGCCTTGGTAGTACAGTGGACTAAACCACTGTTATTAACATCTGCTGCTTGCAATTACTGCAAGTTCAAATCTCAC
>JANHZT010002422.1:2042-13279 GCA_032468215.1 Stegonotus admiraltiensis
GCTATTATAAGTAAAAGTAATCATTCTATTGCTGAATCCTTAGCATGATGGTAATTAAATCAGGACTTTGGTATGTGTCTCATCTGACACAATGAATAAAGGGACGGGTGGATGTTGATGCCCACTTAGTATGCATTGGTAAAATTTGGGGTAGTGGTTGAAAAATAACTATTATATATGTTCTGAAAGGCATTGCCTTTTTGCAACATAACCCTGAATATATCGATTGAAATCTTTCTGATAAATTACTACCTGATCTACACTAAGTTGCTGCCTTGCATTTTCAAAGCAAAACTGCAGGAAGAGGCAAGTGATTGATTGCTATAGCACAGTGTTTTTTACAGTTACATAGATGGTGTAATCAAAGGATTAAAGCAGTTATCTAAATAAGCTTAGATATTTTTAAAGCACTGACATTGTGCAATTGACAGTACATAGTACATAGTCCTACAAGAGCTATGCCTTTGAAAAGCATTCTGAAAAAAAGAAAAAGGGATTTTCAAGTCTCTTCAAGTGCTTTATTACATCGATTCATATTTGCACATTAACAGCACCATGTAAGTCATTTTGTCATTGCCTTCCTTCCTTCCTAATTTTCTATTAAATACTATTCAAAATATATTGCTTAGGTCATAGAATGCCGCACTCCTTTCAAGAAGAAATATTGATTAATAAGTTAATAACAAACTGGCTGATTCTATGTTTAATATAACTGGTTTAAAATATAACAGTGCAGAAACTTACAAGGCTTGTGCAATATAACAGGAAAGTTACCATCTATGTAAGAGATAAATATAACTTTCAGATGCTGCCTGACCTCATCTAAAACCATGTTTCCTAGTCCCAGCAACTTTAAGCTGTATGGACTTCAGCTAAATGCATGTGGTTTAAAGGTGCTGAGGCTGAGAAACACTGAGCCTCATTGAAACACTGAACCATACAGAAGATATGATTACTTCAATCCATGTAAATATAGATTAATTGAAAGTCACATGATTTGAATAAAGTAATCTGCATAAATGCTTTGACAGCTTTAAAAAAATCCAAAGTAGCATTCCAGTGTGCATCCCCTTCCATTTCTAAGGGGACACTACAAGCATTGTTAGCATTATTGAGAATATATTTCAATTGAACACATCCACAAACATTGCAGCCAGAAAATGACCACATGACATGGTAATTCCCAAATTCTGCCACTATGTAGAAGGTGGCATTTTCCAATTAATAGGAATTAAGGACAACCAAATTTCTTCACTCAGGCCATGGTTTAACCAGTGCCATCTAAGACATTGTGCTATCCGAAGTAGACTCAAATAGACTTTGGTGAAAGCTAGAACTTATAGTACTTTACAAGTACTAGACTGCTTCATTGTTCAAACAATATGTTCTGTCTTTATCACAATATTCCTTCATGAAGCAGTTTTTTTATTCTGTCATCTTCAGTTGAGGGCGAGGCTTAAGAAGGCCACATTAAATGAGTTATATAAAATATGCAAGGATGATTTTGGTCATTATTTTACAAGTTCCATAAAATCATGCACGTATGTTTTGGGACATAAATGTAAAATGCTCTTCTATGTGCTATAACTTCTTTTTCATAACAGTAAATATCATCTGAAATTATCTGCTAAAGGCAATACATCACCAATATTTTCCTATTCTTAGGCCTTCTTATGTTTTGGAAGACCTTCAGGTCAGGTATAATTTTAGCAAATTGAGTTGAATATTGGCTCTTGAAATTTATGGGTTCTCTAATATTTTAAGTACAAAAAAGTGAATGCTTTTCTTTTAAAACTTACGCAGTTGACTTTGTTTAAATTATGAATTGCTAATTTTAAATTCAGCTCATCTTAAAATATCTGATTTTATGACTGTTTTCTTTCTTTGCCAATATATGCTGCTGCTTTTTAAAAAAGATCTGGCACAGGTCATTGAATGTCTTCCTGTTTTCAGATTTCATAGAGGAATGTGCAAAGAGCTCTCCAGTCGATTATTATTGGTACAGGGAGACTTTAAACATCACCAGTTCTATCGAAGATTCTGGAAGTGTACAATGGTGGCTTTTGCTCTGCTTGGTTTGTGCCTGGGCAGTGCTGTATGTGTGCACAATCAGGGGCATTGAAACAACAGGAAAGGTACCTCAATCTTTTTTGCTTAGAGGAGAAAATGCTCTTTATATTTGTGGTTCTTTCTGTTGCAAATTATTCCAGAACATCCTCTTTGAGAAAAATCATATCAAATAGTCCCTTCACAGCCATTTTCTAGCAGCTTGAGTTTAGAAATTGGAGAACAGCCTAGTTTCAATAGTGGGTGGGAGAGCAATTATTGGAGAAAAATAAGTAGGAAGGGCAAGATGTTCTCCTTGCTGCCTGCCAGATCTCCAATACACATTTTCCCAGTCTCAGCATTCCCGTACCAGATAATGTCCAGTTGTGCTCTTAATAAAGACCTGAACACCATAGCACAGGAGCTGCAAACTGCAGAGAAATTGCAGATAATGCTGTGTCAGTGAGCTATTTTGCATATGATGTTACTTCAGAAAAAAAGTCATTTATGGGGGAGTTGCTTCTATGTCCCGCCTTCCATGGTAACTTCTACATAAGTGGGAGGGAAGAAGTTGCTGCTAGACACGATTCCTTTCTTATGTGACTTTATTTACATGGTTCTTGTTTTTCATGGTATCTGCAAGATGTGACCCATACTAGGCAAAGTAGCCTCCCCTCACCGCAGAAGTATATTTTATAAATCTGCATTTTGAGAATGACCTGGTTTAAGGACAACCCATAGTTAAGAACGGAGCCTACTGTAGTAAAAATAGTGTTAAACACACAATGATTCAAGTTAAATACACAACAGTTCAAGTTCACTACACTTGAACTTGCTACTAGTGTATAAATATTTATACGCTATTTATACACTATTATACAATGGTACTGTTCTAGCTTACATACAGTTTTGACTTAAGGATAGACCTTGAGATTGGAACTCACTCTTAAACTTGGGACTATCTATAATATGTATAAAATACATTCCTCACTAGGTGTTATTGTGAAAAATATTTTCTACACATTTCCATGTATTTTCTTCACTTCAAACTTTGAAATATAAAATTTGCAAATATGCCATACTTTCAGATTTAATAGGCGTTCTGCCTTAATGGAGATACTATTGCCTTAATGGAGATTCTATTCTATACCTTGCCCATAATTGGTCTGTAGTATTTTTTGTAGTGTTATTAAAGTATTCCACAATACAAATCTATTGTCAACACAATTTTATGAAGAAGATTAGATTGCAAGATAGTGGCTAATAGTGATCAAAGGTATATTTCATGTCATAAATCATTATAAACTAAAGCCAGTATCTAAAATATTAAACTGAAATAGCAAAGGAAAATAATTCAGCCGAATGATCGAGATAATTATTCTGCAATTATCCAAAAGCAAGTAACCAATTCAAAACCATTCCAACATGTCCAAAAACAGACCTAAGTATTTAAAGTCTATCAGGACAGAATCATGAGAAGGGTGGTTCTAGAGCTATTGTGAGCACCATTGAAAAGACCACGTCTCTTGTATCTTGCAACCTGAAATTATTGGTAGGCCAGCAGACAGTATTTTGTGATTTAGATATTATAATACTTAGTTGTATGTATTCTTCCTCAGGCAGTATATGTGACCTCAACCCTTCCCTATGTTGTCCTGACCATTTTCCTGATCCGTGGCTTGACTCTGAAAGGAGCTACCAGTGGCATTGTTTTTCTGTTTACACCAAATGTAAGTATTAATTATTTTTGTATTTCAAGAAAATAAAAAGTGTTAGTAAGTTAACATCAAAAGAGCTGTGATAATTCCAATTCTAATACAATTTGCACTGTTTTTCTTATTATTATCAGTCCTTTAAATAAGAGAAATGTTGTAGGTTAATGTTCCCTAGCTTAATGTATTACTGGGACATTTGCATGTTGAAGGAACATCTTTTCTTACTTATGAAGACTGGAGCTTCATCTGTGCAGCTTTTGCTTTGGCAAACTTCCGACAATTTTTATAAAAGGCAGTTCAGAATTGGAATGCTTTTTCAGCTGACCTAAGAAAATTAATGGATGGAACATGGTTAATTATTTTGTGATGCTAAGCCCAGCCTGTCTTTCTAAGTCAAGTTGCACAGAAATTACAAAAATAATTTTTTTAAAAAAAAATCCACAAAGATGAAGTTATTTTGACCCCTGTAAGAAATCCTATACATGTAATTTGTACAATTTCTGAGGTTTTTTTCCAAGTTCTAATAGGAAATAACCATTTGTTGGAATGTGCATGGTTATTATTGTATTCTCTCTCTCTCTCCCTCCCTCCCTCCCTCTCTCTCTCTCTCTCATACAAACACATACACACACACATGTGAATGTGTGAGAGAAAGAATCAGGGTTATACAAAGTGCCAACATTTCACACTGCCAAAACTTACATTTCAATAGTATGTCAAAGGAACTTTTAAAAAGGGTTGACAGCAGACTGTCTCCTAGAGAGGGTTGTAAGAGGCGTTGTGCGACCTTCCCGAGCTCTGTTTTTGCTGGCAGAGGCATCAGAGGCCAGTCCTTCGCTGTTTCCAGAGTGGCCCCATGGGCCAGATTTAAGCACTTTGTGGGCCAGATCTGGCCCGGGGGCCTTGAGTTTGACACCCCTGCTTTAAACCTTTAAACAAGGTTGACTCAGCCTTCCATCCTTTCGAGGTAGGCAAAATGAGGACCTGTATTGTGGGGGCAATAAGCTGACTTTGTATAAAAAAGAACACCACTTGGGGGGGCCCAAAAGCCCTACTAAGCAGGTATATACAAAAGTATTAAGGTAATTGCTTAATGCATTGTAAGCCGCCCTGAGTCTCCGGAGAAGGGTGGCATATACTGTAAATTAAACCAATAAACTGTATTAAAGGGTCGCGGCATTAGGCAGGTTGAGAACCACTGGTCTAGAATCTAGATGAATTCTTGTAGTTTTCTTTGATAAGATTTTTTAGAAAAATAGTCTCTCTGTGAAATTGCAAAGATGTAGGCAGTAGTGGGGAAATCTCAATCCCAGCTGTCCAATAGACTGGCTTTTGACAATTGTATGCAAACCTCAGGTGATCTCATTAAATCTAAATCTAATATGAACCCAGATTTTATGAATTCCAAATTATAAACTGATTTCACTATTCTAAAACAAGAAAAACCAATCTGTAGATGTCACACAATACTTCAGCTATTAATACATAAGCAGCCATGAAATGTCATATCAAAATTCATCCAATTACATATTTAGTCTTCTTCTGTCCTCCTCTAACTAATCCCAATACAGAACAGGGATTTACAGCTTGGAATTGCAGAAGGGATTTAGAGATTTCATCTTAATATCTCTGTCACCAATTTCATCTTGATATCTCTGTATGTCGTGTATTTTCTATATTCTTTACATGGAGGCTTAATCATATTTAATAGTAGCACAATTTTCCAGGGCATATTTTTGAAATAATTGCTGATTTTTTTGTTTCTATGCTATTTAACTTGTTGACAAAAGAAGATACAAGTTATATTACTGTTATGTAAATCTTGGCTGTAAATCTTGGCTTGACTGTAATATAATATTTTATCTATGTACAATTTTAACTGACTATAGTCCACATAGTGTGGAGCTAAAAAATTTTATAACACATGGATTGTGAGGTTGACGGAGTGGTTTTTACCATTGATTTTGTTGCTGTTTTGTAATCCAGTCTGGTCGTGTGTCAGCTATGTGTCTTGGATGCTTTGGTTTCTGGTCTATGACCGCAATAAAGTATGTAAGTATGTATGTAATCTTGGCATAATGGCTATCATTTTATCTTGCCCATAGAAATGTATTTATTTGTCTCCAGAGCTGTAACTGTCAGCTTCCTGTTAAATCAGCTTCCACAATTTGATGCCCTGGGGCCTAGGGCTAATGAAAACTAATTTAGCAAAAAAATAAAACAAAAACATTATTCCAATTTGAGTTGAATTTTACAGTGTGAAGCAAGTATGATGCAGTCTTAGGAAAAGGCCACATATGTGTGCTTTACTTGCAAATAATATGTAGAGTGTAAATTAGCCATTTTTCCAATGCTTTGGAAGAATGCTATGGTGAGTGCTATCAGTTTATATTGTGGCCATCTCCAGCCTGGTGTTCTCCAAATATTCAGGAGCTACAACCCTCAGAATTCCTAGCTTATGTAGGTTAGGAATTCTGGGCACTGTCTAACACAGATTATTAGATAGGGAAGTCTGCTAACTTCACCTCACAGACAGAGAACTTGATTGTCCTTGAAGGGTATGCAGAAGCTTCAGCTGGCCCAAAACGCAGCAGCTTAAGCAGATACATATGTTATAGTTGTAAGTTGGCATGGCTACGTAACATCTCTTCCCAGTACAGCTGAAGGCATTTGTTGTTATCTGCAAAGTTCTACATGGAACAAGGTCCAGCTATTTTTTTAAAAAATTGTTGTTCTCCCATGGTTTTGCCCTGCCCTAAAATATCTGACAGGGTTGGCATGCTCTGGATGTCATCTATCAAGCAATGACAGTTTATAGAAGGCAAGAGGTGGTCCTTCTGTTTCAGAGTGTGCACTACAATAGCATTAGTGTGTGTCCACTATGAAACAGATCTTGAATATTGATAGCATACATTAGCTCTCCCACTTATAAAATGTTGTTGATCTTATTTCATATTCTATTTTAGTGCATTGTATTATGTTGTCGTTTTTAAATTTGCATGTCACCTAGAGTTGATGATGAGTTGAATGGTCCTTAAATAAACAAGCAAGCAGACAGATATTTATAATCCCCAAACATTAAGGCTGCATTCACACATAATACTTATTCAGACATAATACTATGCCATGTTCTTTCACCGGGAACTTCTGAATAAGCCTAATCCACCTAAACCTAGACCTTGATAGGTCAAATCATATTTCATGCTAAACTAAAAAATACCATCACATGGATTATCAAGAGACATAATCACACAGTATAAATAATTGAATCTGAATCTAATCTAATCCACAATTTGTTTATTCTATTGCTATTATATTCTGATGTCACGGGAGCCCCTGGCTTCAGTATTTGTAGCAAAGGTGTATTGGATCCAAAAATCCCTCTAAATAAATTCAACTTTATGACAGGGGATCTGTGTGTGTGTGTGTATATATATGTGTGTGTATGTGTGTATGTATATGTATGTGTATACACACACACACATATACACATACATACGTTAATTTGCCTCTTACCTCTTTTTCCAGTGTTCCACCATATTGGAAGCAAATGACTGAATTTCTGTCAGACATTTTCACTGGCCATACATGATCTACTTTGTCATCTAGTTTTCATTGGATTTTTGCTTTTTCAAACCTGTGAGGCATTTGTCTTTGTAGGGGATGTTAACTGTCACTAATATGCAGGGAAAACCTGTAGTGAACCATCAACGGGAAGAACCAAAAGCAGTTGAAAGCTTCGTTAGCTGGCCTTTGTTCTGACTCAGTGCAGTCAGGCGGGCAAATAATGCCTTGAGTGTTATCAGCCATGTGCAGGCTCAGTTGCCTAGCAACTCAAATTGGTCTACATGTCTAGATTTCTGGGAGGGATGGGGAGAAAAATACTCATAATTTTCTTCAATTTAGCTGCCATGTAATAATTTATTCCTAGATGCACACTGGTAGACTTTACATTTTAAAAAAATCATGCCAAGAATTCTGTTATTACACGAGTCCAGTTCTTTAATGGATAGTGACACATTCTGAATTTCAGTTAGGAATCTCTTAATCTCTTTTGGAGTATATGTTACTGTTTTTTAATCTCAATATTTGCATGCTTATTGACAGGTCCTTTTCTGATGCCAATGGTAGCATTCTCTTTATAGACAAGCAATTTCTCTCCAGCATTCTGGCTGCATTTCTACCTTTAAATGAAAGTCTGGCTAATAGAGTCTTTGTTCCATAGTACTCTAAATATTATTGGGGGTGGCCTTTTAAGTAGTTGTGTACAAATGATGTGCACCAATCACGTTTATTTGTGATTAACAGACAATCCAGCAAAAGGTAATTCTACATCCAACTTTTAAATATGGAAATTGTAAAGACTTAAAGATCTGGTTCACATATTACATTAAGCTGCAGCTTGCCTGAGCACAGTTGGCTGGCTTTACATCACACAATAAACCAACTATGGTTTACAATTTATAATGGCTGAGTTTATACAGTACTACTAAGCCAAACCAGACAAACCAATCATGGCATAGTGGAATACATAACCCTGATTTAAAACTTTTTCATGTTAGGCAATAGAAAATTCAGTATATTTGGCAGGAGGGTTCAGATCTTTTATCACTTTTATCTTCTTGTTCATCTACTAAAGAACTCTTACATTAGAATCAGAATAGAGCTGGAAGGGATCTTGGAGGTCTTCTAGTCCAGCCCTCTGCTCAAGCAGGAGACCTTACATCATTTCAGACAAGTGACTGCCCAGTCTCTTCTTAAAAATCTCCAGTGATGGAGCACCCACAACTTCTGAAGGCAAGCTGTTCAATTATGTTCATTATTGAATTCTATCCCTTGCTGTCTGCATCACCATTTACATCTGACTCTGGTAGGCAAAATTGGATCTAGATGGTAAAACTAGAATTAGCAGGTGGATATTACCAGTCTCCTCATCAGTAGCTAACTGCTTTTTAATAATAAGAGAGACTCCTGCAGAAGGAAATAGGTTCGCTTTAACAGGGAGTATAAATAGAGCCTGCATGGCACAAGACAAAAATATTATAGCTGGGAAAGCCTGTACTGAGCTGTGGACTGGACTAGAGCAATCTTTCCCCAAGATCTGAACAGCTCCCATCTTTGTAAATACATTTAATGAATTATATCCTTCAGACTGTTACAAACTTCATGATTTAGTCCATCAATTGGCAATCTAGAGTTTCTCATATATTTTAACAGAAATTGAAGCACATCAGTTATTGACTCGATTTAATCCATTACAATTGGTGCCTTTGGAAACCAGATTTAGAACATAAAAGCAATAGTTCTTAATTCCATCTGGTATATTAGTTATTGTATCCTTTGAACAGAATTATTTTAAATTTCTATAGTCTTTTTTTTTAATCCACCCTAGTTCTATACACTATTGTGAAAGGTTAAATTATGTAGCATTGACCTGATAAGTTTAAACATTATGGATCATTCAATGAATAGTGTACATCAATATATCATACCAATATCCATGCCTGAGTCTGTTCTACCATGAAAATAAGCCTGAGTCCCATGGGACCCATGCTTATAAATTTATCTACCTTTGGAGCTCCTAAGATTCCCCATATTTTCTGCTTTAGAGAGTGAAATTAAAGACTAAATTATGAACTTCGCATCATATTTCATGAGGAATGGAGTAGCCGGATTGGGATTAGTTAACATATTTGTCATTTTCTATTACTAATACAGCTGGCAGTCAATAAAGCCAAGGTGATCTAGGTTGTTGTCATTGATCTATATTCTAGAGGATCTTCAATTGCCCTTTAGGGTTTGCAGAAAAGAAAGATGATGCTAGAAAAGACTAAATGTTGATGTTTCACAGGCCAATCAGGTAAACTAGTTGCAGTATTTCCAGGAACATCAATTTCAACATTAGAGTTAAACTAGCAAGTCATGTTCCTTAGGTTGACTTCATTGTGAATGAAGGTAAATATACATGTCTCAGCATAATTGCAGGATCCAATCTGACTCAGTCACTGGGACCAGAGGTTTATTCTTCCAAGTTTTCAGACTCCTGCTGAAGCCCATCCTCAGAAAGAAGAGATGTTCCCCGAGGATGGGCTCCAGCACAAGTCCAAAGCTTGGAAGAATAAACTCTCTGGTCCCGGTGACTTAGTCAGATTGGATCCTGACTTTACCGTATTCTAGACCAGGGGTCACCAACCTTTTGGACCTCAGGGACCAATAAATTAATAATTTTAAATCCTGCAGACCACTAATATGATCTGCCTAAGGACCGGCTGGGTGGGCGTGGCTAGGAGCGCATGTGACTGGGTGGGCATGGTCAATTTGATGTCGCTCACATGGAGGGGTGCCTCGCCAGCCTCTACTCACCCCTCCCCTCCCAGCCACTCCTTGCCTCCCTGCCCAGGCTCCTTAGGGCCCCAACAGGAAGCAGTTGTTGGGAGTTAAGCAGCCACCATGAGAAAGAGTTGGCAAAACAGCTGGCTCAGTTCAAATTGACCAAGAAGGTGGCTCAGCAGAAGCACCTCACTGAGGACTACAAGCAGAGGTTTTCCAAGCAGAGGGAAGACCTGCGGGAGTGCAAGGCCAGGTACCCGCACCTGGAGGCTCAGCGAGCTGAGATGGTCAGCCAGTTCCAGGCCATGAAGCAGTCCCACTGAAACAAAGCCCTCTGGCTCTTCACCACCAGCAGCACTGCCTTCTAGCCTTCACCCAAAGTCCCATACCAGAAGGCTGAAGCAGACCCCAAGTCAGAATTTCTGTCCCCCTCCGATCCACACAAAGACCCCAAAGGGGGACACTCTGCAGCAACACAACTGTTCATTACATGTATCCGGCCCAGGGGCCGTAGTTTGAGGACCCCTGATTTAGTGCACTATAAAAAAGACAAATAATTTTTCTGTGGACCACCAAAATTTTCTCGCGGATGACCAGTGGTCCACGGACCACCATTTGGTGACCGCTGTTCTAGACTGCATACACTTGCTACCTTTAACTTATTGAGTAAATAAGAATCCAAATCAGATCGCTCATCATATCAAAATGTATGCCATATTCCAACAGTCTGACAACTGAGGGTTTTTCTTTTGTCCTGTACTCTTCCATTATGTCCATATCCAGAAATGATAAATTTTCCTGTCTCATTATTGATGCAGTTTGTGAATTTTTACAGATTTAAGTATGTTTCTCTGTGCAGTAGCCATAAAAAGTCAGAAAAGCTACTCAGGACGTTTATGAAAAGCAATTTCCTCACTGCCAAACTGCTTTAATAACAACTCTGGAATCAGTGGCATTTGTCCTGTACTCTTCCATTATGTCCATATCCAGAAATGATAAATTTTCCTGTCTCATTATTGATGCAGTTTGTGAATTTTTACAGATTTAAGTATGTTTCTCTGTGCAGTAGTCATAAAAAGTCAGAAAAGCTACTCAGGACGTTTATGAAAAGCAATTTCCTCACTGCCAAACTGCTTTAATAACAAC
>JANHZT010002422.1:13379-26581 GCA_032468215.1 Stegonotus admiraltiensis
TGTTCACCGCCCTGAGTCCTTCGGGAGAAGGGCGGTATATAAATCAAATAAATAATAATAATAATAATAATAATAATGAAACAGCATGGCAGTGAGAGAGAAAAGCTAATTGGGTTATAAAACTTCCAGAACATTCCTGTATTTAGTCATATGAGTGTGGGGAGAGAGATATTCCACCAAAAAGTTATTTAAAAAACAAACAAACCATAAAATGGCCAAGACATTAGAGGAAAAAATGGTATCATTCATCCAATATATGCCAAATAGAAGCATTTAGCTGCCTTCTATAGAACATTAACTAAAGCAAAGCTACAGATACTGTAACTTATAACCATTCATTAAGGGACCATTTAAAGTTAGAAGAGCACTGAAAAATGACTGGTCCTCATACTTATAACCATTGTAGCATCTCCATGGTCACATAATCAAAATCTGTGCATTTCGGCATCAGTTTTTATGATGGGTACAGTGTCTCAGGGTCATGTGATCACCATTTGAGACCTTCTCAGCTGTCTTCTGACATGCAAAGACAACTGGGAAAGCCAAATTTGCTTAACCACCACAGGATTCACTTGCAGATTCAACTGCATTGATTTGCTTAACATGGCAAAAGGTCATAAAATCAGGTGCAACTCACTGAAAAACTGCCTTGTTTAGTAACAGAAATTCTAGTCCCAATTATGGTCATAAGTCAAGGATACATGTAATTGTAGGCAACATTTGTATTTTTAACAGTAGTAAGATATGTTGAAAACTAGTAAATATAATGGGATCTGTTGATCCTTATGTTATCAACATAAGCAAAACCTGGAGGAATGACATCTGGAGTCTTTCAATGAATTTAGCAGCATATGTGTATCCTTTAAAAAGGCTATAAAGTTATCTGAAAGAACATATACATTACACATTTCACAATCCATTTTAGGCAATACTTTTATTAAGCCAAATTTTAAAAAATTAAATCTAAAAGCTATCAAGATCCCTAGAAGAGGCCATAGCTGGGGAGGAAAAGAGAAGATACGGTGGGAATGATTAGAATTGTAACTAGATACAGTATATCTGAAAAAATTAGCAGATTTAGGAAGACCGATCTATCTTGATTTGCACCATAGATAAAGGCAGACTCCTTTTCAAACCCAATCTGAGGATGCCAGGGACTGAGCCTTGAATCTTTTGTATGCAAAACTCACCTGCACCCCATTCCTGTCACTCTGAAAGATTTATTGTGAGAATGATTTCTAAGTAGTCTGCATAGTGAAAGAGCTGTTAAAAGCAATTTTCTTTTTGACAGCCTTATAAGCCTCCAATACTTTGTTGAACCCAATCTGACTGGATTTACAGAACTGAAATGTTTGTAGATATGAATGATTGTGTGAATATGCAACTAAGGCCCTCCATATCACAATTTCATTTATTTCCTTAAGCAAAAGTGGTGTACAGTTGAATTGAGCTGAAATACAATACAGTTGAAAAATTAAAACAATAAATGGTGCCAAACCAAAATAATAATCTTCACTTCTATTACATCTAGGGAAATCATGGCAATACTTACAGCAAAGGAGGAACATAGGATGATATTCTATCAATCCTCAAGGGCTTACTGAAATAGCCAGACTTTTCTTCTTACATTTAACTTGCATTTTTTTATAGTTGCATGAAATAGGATGAATACTATCTTCACATTTTATCCATGAAAGTTAAATCATGTTCAAAAAATTGTTAAAACCTTGCATATAAAAATGGGAAAAATTAGATTATTGCATTATCTTGATATGCTGATATGTCTTTCTAAGTCAACTTTTGATGCAGTGGGACTTTGAAACTATTTGTGATTATCATTCAAAATTAAACCTGTTATTGTGAGTGATAAAAATCAGCAACTATACATGTTCTTTAACATGTATTTCTTTCCAATGGAATATTCCATCTAATCAAGAGTTTCCTTTCCTCTGCAATAATTTTGAAAAAACTACTCATGTTAGTATGCATCAGCAACTAACTATCCCCACGTATGATTTGAACTCTTAACTGCATCTAGCAAGGCTGTTGAACACCAACACTGGGGAACATATTACAGATATGCTCCATACATTTGGGCTATATTTTTTTTATAGATTATTCTTTAATTCTACTCTATACATTGGAATAGGTCCAATATTGTCTGGTTGTACAAAGAATAAACTCAACTTGGGTTAGGCACCGTTTTTGTCATTCTAATTGTTATAGAGAATGCTTCAAATGAAGGCTACTTTTGTTGCTGCTAAAATTTACAGCCCTCTTCCCTGCCTCGATGCTACTAAAGCTGTTCTAATTTTGTCCTTTTGTTCTGTCCGAAGTCAGTCAGACAGCTTCAGGGATTGATCACTTCCTTAATTGCAGTAATTTTACCTTAAATACAGGCAGCTGAGAGTTCATCATCAAGTTGCAAATTTCGCTGTTGAGTAAGAGACCTCCCCCAAGCAAAATAATTATGGATAATAACAAGTGGATCATAATAAATGCAACACACAACAAATGTGCTCTAAGGACATGAAGTAGAGTCACAAGGGCTATTAAGGAAGCCCCATGCTTTTCTCTCTGCTTTTTGGTTAAAAAAAAGAAGACAGAAAACAATGTAATATTCTTAATTGTCTCTTATAAACTGGAATCTAACTCATCAACCAGCTCTGTTGGTTTGTTATAAATAATACCCAATTTTACTCTTGTATCCAAAGGGTAGCTTACCAGTATCATCAGCATAGATGAGAACTGCCACCTCAATTTACATCTGTACATAAAAGGCTATAATGAAGGCAGCAGGGGATACACACTTAAAGTTAATTATAGTATTTGCATAGGTCTGCACCTGAAAGAAGCCCATTTTCCACTATTCTCCCTTCATCTTTTTCATTTATTTTGGCCCTTGTTGCGTATTTCCTTTCTTGCCAGCAACCAACTTCAGTTTTAAAAATGGAATATGCCGTGAACAGATATACACACACTATAAATACTCCCTTTAAGCACTGCATGCAATTCCAAAACTAGTTCAAATCCACAGGGAATTACTCAGAAACAACAGCAACCAACAGAGGTGATTAAATAATTATAATCTGAAGTTTCAGAGTAAAAAAAATAGAATTGCTCTCAAACTAGATCATAGATGTAACGTTGGATCCATGGTGCTCTCTGAGTTTGGTCATTTTCTTGCGTAGATGTAATGTTTTCAGTTTCTTAAATGCTCAACAGTTTGAAACAACTTAAAAGAAATAAGCATGGATAGCTTTTTCCTGATAATATAAATTCTCCATAAATAAATACCATAAATAGTGTAGATAGAAATACAAAATAAGGAATAAGTGAATTGGAAGTATTGAACCTTGGAGGTCTTCTGATCCAACCCCCTGCTCGAGCTAGAGACCCCATTCCATTCTGGACAAACTGATGTCCAATCTCTTCTTAAAAACCTCCATGGAGCATCCACATCTTCTATAGCAGGGTGTCAAACTCACGTCGTCATGGCAGCATCACGTAACGTATTGGGACATTTTTCCCCATTGCTAAACCAGGCGTGGGTGTGGCCGGTGTGTGACATATCTGGCCCGCGGGCCTGGAGTTTGACAGCCCTGTTCTAGAGTCAAGCCGTTCCACTGATTAATTTTTCTCGCTGACAGGAAATTTCTCCTTAATTTTAGGTTGACTCTCTCTTTGTTAAGTTTCCATGTTGTTTCTTCTCTTGCCCTCAGCTGCTTTGGAGAATAGTTGATCCCATTTTCTCTGTGACAGCCCCTCAAAAATCAAAAGACTGTTGTCATGTCACAACTAGTCCTTCTCTTCACTAGTCTAAATGTTTCTAGTTTCCACACCATTCATTGTAGTTTGTTGTTCTTCTCCGTACTTCTTCTGGAGTCTTAACATCTTAATCTCAATATTCTAATTTTACTTATATTCTGGGCCTCCTTCTTGCCTTGCTCACCGCTATTTTCTCCAATTATTATTAAAATAAGGTTGGGACAAAATCACAGAATTTTGTAATGCCCCCTTCCTTCAAAGGTCATGCTAATTAGCACCTAATTTATGAAGACATTTCTTAAAGATCTTAATGTTTAATAATGATGTGTTTTGGACAATTACTATGAAGAATTCTTGTTTCTGAGTTTTGGACCTCTCAGAAAGAAATCACCACTCTTTTCATGTTTTCTTTGAAAGAAGAAACATATTTCCAATTTTCCTCTGGAAAAATACAGAGAATTTCTAACTTAAATTGAAGGGAGACTTAATGTATTTGTTCCTTTTCATACACAGCATGAAAGAAGATACATTTATAAATGAATCCCTGCCTATCTCTCCTACAAAATGTCTTGCAATCAGAGGATAAGCCACCTGGTCAAAAGAAACAGATTAAACCCACTTTTGTCTATTCCAAGAACTACAAATAAAGAATGAAAGAGTTTCTTAATACAGATGTATGCTGATGAGGCTTGGTTCCCATAGGTAAGCTTTCTAGATCTTAGAGATAATAAATGAAAAGGTGAGGTTAACAATTGTTTAAAGTGCTCAAATCATATAGACAGAATAACAGTAAAGCAAAAAGCTGAACAGAGTCTAGAATCCAATAGAGTTACATATTCTGTCTGGTCGTGTGCTTAATTTTAATTGCTTTTCTATTTATCTTTTTAAGTTCTGTAAGCCACACAGAGTCACCTATCAAGAGAGATGGGTGGCATATAAATTTAAAAATAAAACAAATAAGCAGTTCTTTATATCCAAAAATTCAAGCAAGATTCCGAAAAACTAGTCATGTCAAACTAACTTTGCTTTAAAAAAATCTACATCATAGTAGACCTTGTTGTAGTCACTCATTATGCTAAGGTGTAATGTGTTTTTTATTCATGTGTTTCAGCTGAACTTGATGCATAGACAAAATCATTGTAAACTCACCCAGAACCAGGAGATAGGCAGAAAATAAATTTCATAAATAAATAAATTTACAGCTTAATTTTTAATGATGAAGTAAATAAAGAAACAAATAAATGCAGCAAGAAACAGGATGAAAAATTTTGGAAATATGTCTAGTTATTTATTGTATAACTGTTTTAAACACAGCATTAAAATATTAATAAAAACCATTATTAAAACATGCAGAGTTTATGCTTTACTGCTTTAACTACTGTCACAAAACATACCAAAATGTTCTTTTAAAAATCAAGTTTAGGGCAGAATTAAGGATGGTGTTTTCCCTTACATATTACAGGTGTGTCCTCTATAACACTCATAGCATCATTATTATGTCAGGAATCTATTTCAGCAATATTTGTTTTAAAATGTATGGCCTCATCATTATAGCACTGAGATTTTTATGAATATCGAAGTAAACTCCTTTTATCCACTACTATTCACTTTTGGTATCTCTCAGTTTCTCATGATGCATCAAAACCTTTTTTCCATTTGACTACCTGCATGCTCTATAAGCTGCATCATTTGTTGTATTGGCATGAATCTATTTCATCTGCTGTATCCAGAATAATTTGTATCTATATTCAAGGGACTTATAGTTGACAATTAGCCTGAGTTAGGCTTTGATATGCTTAAGCTTACCTGATCTGTCCAATGTATGCTATTAGAATGCTCTTGGGAAAGGGGAGGAACTATCGCTATCTAGAACAGGGCTGTCATGGGCTGTTCATGCCCATGCCCGGTTTAGCAAAGGGGAAAAAAATCCCGATACGTCATGTGATGACGCCGTGACATGAGTTTGACACCCCTGATCTCGGAGGAGGAAACTGCAATGATAAATGGAAGTAATCATAACGACTTAATTCCTTCCATGTATATTTTGGACTTCAATTCCAAGACAGTCTATGGAAAACAGGTCCAACACATCTAAAGGTACCAGGTTTCAGGATGTTTAAACATTGAGAAAGCGGAGCAGTTACATAAAATTGCCACTTTTAACAGCTTCATTTCCACAAACTTCTGCAATTCTATCATCCAACAAAATTCCAAGGTGAACTAGCTAAGCTTAATGCACTAGCTTAATGCATTTAAGTCAATGCATTAAAAATAAATCTTCAAAGTGATTTTTCCAAAAGTTACAAAATAAAAAGAATTTTGTTCCTAATACATGGGTTTGCTTTGGAATGTGGTTTGAAAAAGTTGATATCAGATGGACATTTATGTCCAAGTGAAGTATCATGGCTTTCTTGAGAACCTGGACAGATGCAACAGGATTTTCCTAAACACATCCATAAGTGATTTTTAAAAAAAAGTATATTAAAGAAACAGGCATCAATATTAAATTATTATATGGCTCAGATTCTTATGGATTGCCTTGGAAAAAAGACAGTGTAAGAAATTTCTAATTCAGGGTCTTTGCAGAAGAAAATATATTACAGACAGCAATATGAAATCCAATTTGAGTATGATAAAATTTTATATAAACAATAATACTGAGATGGTTTATTGTAACCTAGTAGGAAGATGTTCTTAGAACATACTCTTTTAAAAAATAAAATGTCATTGTAAAACTGAACTTATACAAACACAACGTCTATGTATAACTGCAACATTCAAAGTCATTATAGAAGACATTCTTTACTCACAATTATTACTTGTGCATAGTATGATCATTCCATCCTTGGACAGAATCATTCTTTAGGTAGAACTCCCACTAAAATAATCAATTTTTCTCCTATATTCTAGGCAGCTGGTTATCAATTAAACTCTCCAGAAATAAAGCAATAGGAATATTTTTTTAAAAAATTACATGGTTGTACAAGAAGCCTTAATTCAAATATTCAGTTTCATTTTATAAAAGTCAACATTGATAACCAGCTACTGCATATTGAGATATGCTACTATGTGAACAAACCTTAAAATCAGATTATCTGAATGAGTTTTTCCAAATGCTTTCCATCCTTCTTTTCTCCTACCAGCTTTCCTTTGATATAAGCCATCTTTATCATACAACACTGTCGCCTTCTATTGACTATCATCTCAAAAGACCATTTAAAGGGAATTGTTAATTTTCCAATGTTGGAGCTACTGCTCCATTTAAACTGTTATCTTCATGAACATTTGGTGCTTGGTTCCAACGTTCCACCTTTGTTTAAACAACTTAACACAAATTTTTGGTTCCGTTGTTGTTTTTACTAAGCAGTCTCCCTAAGGCGTTCTTGGGAAAGACGGGGTTTGCCTTATAATCCATTCTGCATGAGGGTTAACATGGTGCAGGTCTAAAAGATATGTATCTGGATCCAGGCAATGTTCATCTGTTAGAAGGGGAAAACAGTTCGTTTAGTTTTTAAAAATGAGCTATAAACCCTTCACTAGAGTTTATTTTATGCTTAGTCATTAGTTTCAAATGATTTCATAAGCAATTTTCATAAAACATTATTCCTGGGCTACAAGTAAAGTTTAGGAAGGTGGAAGATCCTATGAAGAAAATGTTTCCAGCTGTAAAGAGAAAATATAGAGATGAATTGGGCTCATGATAGAACCAAAGAGTCTGCTGAGCATTATGCTATAAATGGACTTGTAGTAGCTGGAAACATGCATTTACCAAGAATGTCTCTGGGAAGCATTTTGATTCACATCTGGCAGCTATCTCCTCTTTTTCACCCTTTCAAAATCAGATGTGAAACAAATTTTACCAAACATTATTTTATATGAATCCTTCATATTTCACACATAATTGCTAAATCAAGATTATGCTTTTGTCAGGTTGTAGGAACCACGCTCAGATTTAATTAAAGGATTTTCTCCAAATACCCAACCTGAACAATTCTCAGCAACTTCCATGCTGCTTTGTTACTGGGCAATGGTAAAGCTGTCAATTCTTAGTTGCTGCCCAGCCTATTTATTCCTTCAACAGTGTTTATTCTCCATTACCAAAACTTATCCCTTGAAACTAGTAGCCCATATTCCCCTTGAACAAGAATTAGTGCAAGCACACATACTTATGTTGCCGCCAACTTCATATAATAGGAAGTTCATCGAATCCACTGAACCATTACTGCAAAACAAAGAAAAACACAACAATATATTTCAATGTTCAGCAAACAAATTACTTTTATTAACCTAGATCTAAGGTCAGACAAATCTGTTTTTCAAAAGGTTAAAAAAAAGTTTAAAAACTATTTAAAATATATCTTTTTTTAAAAAATATCCCAGTTAAAACTTTCTCTTAAAACAACAATTATTTTATAATAAAATATAGTTTTCCAGTTACAGAGACTGATAATAAACCTATATGTGATCAAAATTAATCCAAGGCACATAAGAATGTAGAAAGAGTATTTATGCTGAGAATATCATGGACAGTCGTGTGCAGCCCCCCCCCCGCCCCCCCCCAAAATGAAGAAATGGATCACTGAACAAATGAACTCAGAGTTCTCTCTTGAGGCACAAATGATGAGACTCAAATTATCATACACTGGACATATTAGTCCAAGCTCTCTGGAGAAGAGGGAAAGCGGAAGAAAAGAGAAGAGGACAGATAGCAGCAAGACAGATGAACTCAATTACAGTAGCAATGGATATACCATTGGAAGACATGAAGGGCCAAGTTGGGGACAAAGCATCGTGGAGAAGGTTTATGTGGTCATCAGGTCATCTACTTGATGGCAAATAATCAGTCACATGTGAATAGCATGTAGCTGACCTCAAAAAAGCCACACGATTACCACAGGGTTGGAATAGCAGCAAGAGAGAGTAGGTTTATAGATTCTACAGAGTCTTTATATTTTCTCTTTGCATAAGATTCTACAGCTCGAGACATAGTAGCAATTTAAATAACTTCTATAATGTGACCATGGTAGGCGGAGATTATGAAAGTTGTGTACAACACATCCATAGGGCACACGCCGGAGAAAACTGCTCAAGAGAACAATAGTCTAGTGAAGACATTCCCTTCCTTTTCTTAACTCCTAGCAAAAGGCAACCTTCCCAAGAAAATAAAAAGGCTAAAAAAATCAATACCTATTGACAACATTTCAACTTAGCTCAACAGCCAGTTCAAGAGATACTTGAATGTGTTAAAGGCAAACTGCACTGCTCCTGGTGGAAAACGTTTGCCATTAATAGAGCATTAAGTGCTAATGCCTTAAATCTATTGTGGCACATCCTTCCTTTTTCCACTGTACAGGCATATATTTTATTTACTGAAGAAGACAAGGAAACTACTTCCTATGCATAGGGAACCTCTTGCAAACAAATACAAATTATATCAGAAGATTTTCTAAGTCAACCACATATTTGAGTCATGATTGCTAAACTGTAACTAATAATTATTATACGTATTGCTATATTTTAGCTAGCTTTCGATTAGCATAATTTGAAGGCTCAGATCTCTATAACACAGCACCAGAATAGAATTGACAGCATTATCCAGGTTGGGGTTTGGCCCAAAAGGTTTTACAAGAATCCCAGCCAGTATTAAGATTACAAATTACAACTATACAGAAACTATAAAGCATAAGGACCAGCTAACAAGCAGCATCCCTAGAGACTGGACATTGATGCTCTAAGAGTAACATTCACATGACAAAATTCTTCTTTCCATTGGATGCCTGGTTTCTTGTTTTAAAATTACATTGCACTGAATGGGGAAGAGACAAGAAGGAAATCAGAGTTGGCAGCAAAATTAAACCTTTCTCATGCTAGCAGAAAATGCCTCTTCAGAAAGCCAGCTTTAGTAGCAATCTTCATCATCTGCTGATAATGTGAAATTTCTTTAAATCTAGGTACCACGCTGACCTAGGCCCCTCTCAAAAAGGGAAACAGGGTAGGACTACATGAATAAGGGACCAAGGCTGAAGCCTAGACCTGGAAATCCAACCTGCCCCCCTCTTCTATAACCATAAAATAGCAATAGCAAACCACTTTGATATTTACTCCCAAGAAAAGTACATGGTTATGGATTTGTGGATAACTACATGGATAAATCTTCAAACTTCAGAGCCTTCAACAGTTCAAATTTTCTCCAACCATCTTGCTCTGACACAGCTTCCCAATTAAAACATGCAGCATTTTAATAGCAGCACATGAAGCATGCCATATTAAATGCAAATATATCTTTAGCAAAGATGTTGCTTAGATTTATTTTGCTCACTTTTAGTTTTGGAGGGAAATGCCTGATAGCAACCACTTGAAGTAGGCTCAAGTCAAGAAACAGACATAGCAGTGATTTCAAGAATGCTACTTTAGTGTTGTAGGGCATATAAGAGAATATTTAAAGCCTATCCCAAACTTTCATTACCTGTTTTTAAGGAAAACAAATAAAGTTGCTTTTTCACACTTTCTACTTTCCTGGGACTAAGCAAATATTTCACATCTCCTACCTCCTTCTTCAGAAACAGACCCAAATTCCTTCAGATTGACTATATTTGTACAGGAGGGCAATTTTAAAACTAGCAAAAGTGTTTTTCAAAGAGTGGCAATCTAATGCAACATGTGCATATTTGTTGGAATCTCTTCCTCAAGGTGGAATGAGTCTGGTTGCCATGGATACTGAATATCAGTATCTTCTTCCGTCTCTGCTGTGCCTCATAGTCAAGAGATGGTTTTGTTACACCAGATATTAATCTGCAGAACCATGCTTGCATTAATTTGGATTCTTTTAACTTTAGGATTTTTTTGTCAATGATAAGGCGAAGAGGAATTTCTTTCAGTTACTATGTAGGAGTGTTCTAATTTTCATGGTAGTAAAGTACAGAACTACATTAGTCATAAAGTAGTTTTTTTATCTTGTAATTAATTATTCTTAAGTATTGTAATGTACAGATACACTTAACAGCTTAATATACATTCCCCAGAAAACACCTTCAACTTTGGAAAATATTAAAACTTTCCATTAGGCTTAAGGAGCCTCCCGCAGTAATGAAAAATAAATCAATCATCAAGCGCTCACTGAAACTCTTTGCATACTGTGATTGAGCTGACTTCTCTAGCTACTGAAAACACAGAGACAGATTTGTTTCCTTTAAAATGTGTTTAACTCACATTTTCAAATTCCTCCTGCTTAACATACAGGTAGAACCAAATCATAGCTATGCTAGGCTGAGGGGTAAGGGAGAAAATGTGAAGTTATTACCATTTGATTATGTTGACTGTGCTGACAATGTTCCAGCCATTCTGACCAAGGTTTTTCTGGAATTGCCTCAGAACATCAGCTACTTTTGTTCCGTGAGTTAAATGAACTTCCAGTGAGTCTTTTAAGAACAAGGAAGCCTGGATTTTGACTATTTTGCAAGGCTGAAAGAAAGGGACAGCAATAAGAAAGGTATGAAGAAAGAACCAAATTAAAAATAAATCTGTAACAAATGTGGAGATATATTGAGTTAATCAAGGTGTGGAGTTACTCTTGCCTCCAAATATCTGCTGTGTGTACACCACCAGGCAGTAAGAAGCAAAAGGGTGACTGCCATAAAGAAATGATTAAAACCACTTCTTTCACATATAAGAGGAGCATTATGACTGCCTACAACTAATAAAACACGACCGCCCCCTTGTGTTTACATGAGAGAAAGACCTTACTTTTCTTGAAGGCATTTGTCACACACACACACAAAAAAAACCCCAGCCCAATTTCTTTTTAATCCTGCAAGAATCACATGAAACTACTTTGCAGGATGTTGATGTTCTTTTGCACATCAAAACTGAATGTCACTAAAAAAATCACTTCAGATGACACGTTATGCATGATTGTAACACCTAGGAGAAGCAATACTGTTGGCCCTCATTTCATTTGTGTACATGCCTTGAATGGACTATTAAATCAGCCTCTAGGTACTCCTTGTTTTATGACCACAGCTGGAATTAGAATTTCCATTGTCAAACATTGCGGTCATAAATTGAGTCACCATGTGATCAGACCTGAGTTTATGACCATTTTACTGTGGTTGTAAATCAAGTCACATGATTGTTAAGTGCAAACCCATAGTAACCAATGGCATTTTTCTTGCAGGGAAATCAGCAACTAATATGGCAAATTGTCATCACTTAACTGCAGGACAGTGCAACTAGTCATAAACCAGTTGCCTAGCATTTGATTTGCAATCATGTGGGTTGGTTGCAAATTCAAATATAGGTCATTAACTGACTTTTTCAGAGGCCACAATTAATTCAAACTGTTATTAAGCAAATGGTTATAAATGGAGGACTTCATGCATGGACTAAGAACAGATGCACTTCATTTCTACCCTTTCCAGAATCCACCCTATCTTCCAAATTATCCATGCTTACAACTGGATGCACATATCAATATGAGCAGATTCTCCCTGTTATTCTCATTTACCAAAATAATTAGGGAGGATAGATAGCTTTAGTCCCATTTATGATGTCCTAGTGCAGGGGGTGTCAAATTCGAGGCCTGCAGGCCAGATCCGACCCAGGGGGTGCTTAGATATGGCCCATGGGGCAGCCCTGGAAACAGCGAAGGACCAGCCCATGGTGCCTCTGCAAACAAAAATGGAGCTCGGGAGAGCCACGCATGGCCTCCCAGGCTCCGTTTTTGGCCATGACAGCTTCCTGCAACCCTCTGCCAGTGAAAATGGAGCTTGGGAGGGCCAGGTTCCATTTTCGCTGGCAGAGCACTTGGGCCACCACAGGCGCTCCCAACATGAGTGATGTCAAACTGGCCACACCCACTCTCGCCATGCCCAGCCAGCCCCCCAAGGTCAAACACAACCCTGATGCGGCCCTCAATGAAATCTAGTTTAATACCCCTGTCCTAGTGATACAAAATGGCTGAACAGAGAAGATCTCACTCACTTCAACGTTGTTCTTTTCTGTCTTTTCCTTGTCTGCATGAATCTTTCTTAACAGATTCTTGATCCTCCTGTCATAGAACTGATACTTCCAGCTGCTGTTCTCATTCAGTTTTCTGATTTGAGTTACCAAGAAAGAAGGAACCTAAAGCAAACATGAAAAATGACAGGTGTGCAAACTTTCAGTGACACAGTTCATTCATATCAGAAATCTCCATGAAATCGTTCTGAATTATCTCCCGAAGATGGGAGAAACAAACAACCAATGTGTGGGTGTTTTGTTTTTTGATACATTTAATTACATCCGCCATCCCCCTTACAAGTCCAATTACTGCATCAGCCATTTGACGTTGGAAATTTCCTGGTTGCTTGAAAATGATAGTTTTATTTATTTATTTATTTATTTGATTTCTATACCGCCATTCTCCCGTAGGACTCAGGGCGGTGTACAATGAAAAA
>JANHZT010002422.1:42861-58764 GCA_032468215.1 Stegonotus admiraltiensis
AGCTGGCTGAGGAATTCTGGGAGTTGAAGTCCACAAGTCTTAAAGTTGCCAAGATTGGAGATCCCTGCTTTAAAGGACAGTACAATTGCCCTTCCTTCCTAACATGGCTTTGGAAACCACCTTTTAATTGTTTTAAAGAAATTTGACACCTTCAAAATGACAAGGCTGAGTGTATTCGATCTTTAGCGTAAGAAAATGAAACGGTATCTTTAAAAGTTTACAAATTCAAAATAAACAGCAAAAAAGGAAGACAATGTTTTGACTATATAAAGTTTTAAATAAATTAAGAGCTCAGAAAAAGTTACAATATTTATTTTGAATATTCAGACATGCTGACATTAATTTTAAAGAATAAATGCACTTTTTTCAGAAAAATAAGTTTCGATATTGGAGACATAACAAGATAAGCAACTTATACTGGTATTCAGAGTTATCGCTGAGGAATGGCAATTGGACTTTAAATCAACATTGTCAACTATACTCTGCATGTTTTCATGAACACCCTGTCCCAGAAGTTATTGTGGCAGAAAAAAAACGCATTTGAAATTATTATGAAAAGCAATGTGAACAAGAATTTATGACTGGAAACAGTGAACAAATCTCTAAAAATTAAAAGACAATGCTTGCCATGAGTGTAAAGATTTATATGATTGGAAGAAAAAATAAAGAAAAAACAGAGTAATTGCAATTTTTTTTCTTGCTGAACTTACAAAAGAAGCTTGTGAAAGTTTTCTAAAAATTTGAGTCAAGGATTAATGGATAGAAAAGGATTGTTTTATATAAAAAGAAGAAATATATTTGATCAGGTTTAAAATGGGTTAGTTGTTAATTTGGGGGCTCTTTCTAGACTTGCTGATATCTGGATTGGAAAAGACATGGTACACTGAATTTGCTTCTAGTTAAGAGTCGAAATGGAATGATGAGTTTTATTTTTTATATATATATTAGTTAACAAATTTGTTTATTTCAGAACTCTGTTTAGACTTTTTGCTAACACCTGGATTGAAAAACATATTTATTAGATTTGCCTAAAATTAAGAGTTGAATTATGGGGTGAAGAGTTTATGTATTTGTTAACTAAGAGGAGGTGAAAAAAACGTTGAACAGTTTATACTTGTGATAAACTTGTGGGAAGTTTTTTTCTTTCTGAAACTTTTATTTTTCAACAGTGCTGCAGAAAGTCAAAATGTGAATTTAGAAACAATTGCACTTGGGGGAGTCGGTTCCTGTTTCAAGACCAAGTAAGCATGAAGACAATCAAACCTTTACATATAATTGAAAATAAACAGAAATGTATGCCAAAAACTCTGATCCTGGCAAGAGGGGAAGAAAGTTTGAACTATTTGCTCCTAACTTTGTTTAAATCTCCAGACCCTGATTCT
This sequence comes from Stegonotus admiraltiensis, assembly GCA_032468215.1. Taxonomy (NCBI): domain Eukaryota; kingdom Metazoa; phylum Chordata; class Lepidosauria; order Squamata; family Colubridae; genus Stegonotus; species Stegonotus admiraltiensis. The sequence continues at coordinate 44,244 of JANHZT010002422.1, forward strand.
CCCCTTGGGAGACAACTTTTCATAATAGAAACTTTCAATAACAGGGCGATAACAAGCATGGATAGGCTTCATCCAGTCACAAACTTTAGTGATGACAGAACGATGGTGAGGTCAAAGAACAGGAACACTTTTGCTGCTCCCTGTTCCACAATAATAAACATGTTTAAACTTCTTCCCCGAGTTTTTTTTTTTAATCATGCAAAACATATTAGCATTTAGAATCATCAAGTCAGAAGGCATCATTTAGACAGCTGAGTTCCTTGCTTAAGAAAAGTATTTAAGCTGAAATATCCCCAAGAAAATTTTCAGCTACTTCAATACAAATTTTAAAAAAAGGAATACCACCATCTCCCTAGATAATTCATTTGCTTTGGCTACAATTTTCTTTGTCTCACATTTCACAATAGCTTTTATCTCAAGAACAAAACAAAGATTACTTGAAAGAGATTATCGTTTGCCACAACTGCTGTGCCCAGTAAGCCACTGTTTGTAAAACATATTTTCAAGTCGATCTCTAGTAAGCCACAGCTACTTCTTACCTTCTAGAATCTTGGCTTCTGTAAGGCTGCCCTCATCAGCCTCAGATTCAGTGCTTTCTTTGATGCTCTCTACTTCGAGCCAAAAGGTATCCATTGCTAGATTATTTGATGAGTCTGTCTGGGACGGCCTGTATTCCAACTGTGGAATCTCTGAGGAGCTCTTCCGGGAAAAGTGATTCATCTTGCAAGGGCAATTTCTAGTGCTAAGAGAGAAGGGGAGAGAAAACACCCAATTATTATACAAATAAATATTGCGTATAATATCAGCGCTTACTGCGTCAGCAGGCTGACTGTCAACAACTTCCATAAAAGATAAAGTACTGCAACATCCTTATATTTCTCATTTAGCTGCACAGTAATATAGGCTACTCCTTCTATGATCAGGGCGAAGGGGCTTGTGTGGGTAAATGAAATTGTGGACTATGAAATGTATATATCCAGAAGGGTCTCCTAAGGCGAACAGGCCACGAGGAATACTCCAGACTAACACTGATCACATCTGCCAACCTGCATTGGACCAGTATGGCAGATTATGGTCTATTCCTTCCACATGCCAATACACCCATATTGGTTGGAAACATGTGGAAGAGGCCTTCATCATGAGCCGTGGTGGTGCAGTGGTTAGAGTGCAGTACTGCAGGCTACTTCTGCTGATCACTGGCTGCCAGCAGTTTGGTAGATCAAATCACACCAGGCTCAAGGTTGACTCAGCCTTCCATCCTTCCGAGGTCAGTAAAATTAGGATCCAGATTGTTGGGGGTAATATGCTGACTCTGTAAACCGCTTAGAGAGGGCTGTAAAGCACTATGAAGCGCTATATAAGTCTAAGTGCTAGTGCTAAGTGCTATCCTGCAGTGGATAGACAATGCTAAAATGAATGATGAATGAATCAATGTAGACTAAAGCTTGAAAATAAGACCAAGCTTTGACGTAACTACAAAGGGCAACAATGTATGTTTACTTGTCCTCTCCTAAATTGCTCGCCTTTCCTCTAGACCAGTGGGTCTCAACCTTCCTAATGCCGCGACCCTTTAATACAGTTCCTCAAGTTGTGGTGACGCCCCAACCATAAAATTATCCCTAAGACCATTGAAAATATGTGTTTTCCGATGGTCTTAGGCGACCCCTGTGAAAGGGTCGTTCAACCCCCAAAGGGGTCCCGACCCACAGGTTGAGAACCACTGCTCTAGACCTAGAAGAGAACATCCTTCAGAACACGCTGAAGAAAAACAGGGGTTCAGAGTGAGTCTGTAAACACAAAGAACTTTACAAACTTAAAACTTTTTGCAATCCTAAAAACATTGAAAAGCACTCATTGTTATACAAGCTGTAATCCTAACACATCTGGACGACATGAAGTTAGAAAAATCTTAACTAATTATTTCTGGAGCAAACAGCAGAATTCAGGAAAAGCCCTCTGAATAAAGCTGGCTTCTTCACTGAACTGATGATTCTCAGGCCTCTTATGCAGTGATTTTCTCAGTCCTACAATCCAGGATACGGAGATTCATGAACAAAGCATACCTGTGTAACAAATCACAATGCTGGGATGGGAAAGCAGTGCATTGAAAGAAATTTACAGGAAAGTTAAAATATATAAAGAAGGGCAGATCATTGGCTAGCCTCCAGTTAGCCTCTCAAGGTCTTATAATTACTTGGCAGGGAGATGACAGATGAAAGGGATTTTTAAAAAAAATAAAACTAAACATGCATGTGTGAGGGGGTGAAGGAATAACATAATTGGAAACCGAGTCCCTCTTTCATTTGCTTCCAAGTCTTTGCCTGAAGCATTGTCATTTGAATAATGGATTATAGTAAGTAATCACTTAAAACCTATGAGGGCCAGATCAACTGATATTAGGTCTCCCCAGCAGTGCAAGAATGCTGTGTGGCTAAGTAAATTAAGCAGCTAGAAAAACAGCCAGTTTTGATTCACAGAATACTATTCTGGGAAGGGAGAACCTCCCAAATCAACATAATTACCATTCTGCTGCCATTCCAAAGAGGAACTGCAGAAGACAAACTCAACTTATACCGGTATTACTTACACAATGCTGTATAGTGCCCACCATCTAGAACCTGTAGCTATTTGGTTTGAAAACAACTTCCTCTAATTATTTGCAGTGGTTTTTGGAAAGGCTAGATGTCTGTATGAGTTACCTACCTATAAATACCTTTATTTAGAAACAACTTATGTTCACCCCAAACTGATCGTTTTTGATAACTATGCAACTGTATCATAACTTCGTGTTTTAAATTTATCCACAAGCCAGTATCAATGCCTTTGCTATCTTATGTCCACCACCCAACTGCCCAAATAAAGTACAATAGAAAGCAATATATAGATGGTGTCTATGGAGAGTCCCAAAGGTGCTTATTCAAGAGGCAACTGGACTTTCTGTTTTTTCTTTGAAGATGTTTCGCTTCTCATCCAAGAACCGAAACGTCATCTGAAGAAGCACCTTGGATGAGAAGCGAACCATCTTCAAAGAACAACGAGGAAGTCCAGTTGCCTCTTCAAAAAGCACCTTTGGGACAACCATGACCTGGATGACTGAGAAGCGATGCACTTTGGGATGAACACCCTTTGAATAGTGCAGGAGTATGAACGGACTTCCAGAAAAACTGCAGATTACAAGAACCATTTCCACTTCAGTTTGAGATGCAGACAGCATAGATCAGTGTTGGCGAACCTTTTCGGCACCAAGTGCCAAAACGAGAACATGGGGGAGTGCTGGAAACCGGAAGAGCAGCTCCCTGACGCTCCACATGGGAAACCGGAAGAGCAGTTCCCTAGCGTGCTTGCGTATACTGGGAAGCTGAGCTTCTGGTTTCTGGCATGTGCATGCACACCAGTCACCTGGTCTTCTGGTTTCTGGCACACATGCATGTGTGAAGACCACCTGGCCAGTGCGCATGCATGCCCCAGAAACCGGAAGCTGTTTCCCGGTGTGTGCATGCGTGCCAGGGAGCTGCTCTTCTGGTTTCTGGCACTCCCGTGTGCACGAAGACCAGCTGGTCAGAACCCGGAAGAGCAACCGGTGACAGCTGCCCAGAGATGGCTATGTGTGCCACTTCCAGCACGTGTGCCATAGGTTCGCTATCACAGGCACAGATTCACCCCCAACAGCCTGTGCCTGTGCTCAACAGTGAAGGGACACAGGGGAACATCCTGCAGAAAGCACAGCTCCAACTTCTCAATGAACAAATAAGACAGGTATATATAGATGGTGGTTGCTTAGTAATCCAAACACTGCATGGATTACTCAACAAAACAACAAGAATGACAATTACAGAACAGTTTCAGAAGATTAGTCTGATATTTATAATATTATTTTTCAGCAAAAACGGCTCCCAGAGATTAAAAAACATCTGCATGTAAACTAAAGACATTCCTGTCCATCATAGAGAGAGAATAAAGCAAAATAAAGGATAGCACAGCGATCTGCAATTGGGAAGAGCTCCTCTGACTCAGAGGCTGGGATCAAATGCTTGGCATGATTTGTTTAATTCTGATAGCATTTTTGTGTTCAATCAGCTTTTATAGTAAGACAACAACATCTGGATGACAATGGGATAACCATTAAATAGCATGAATCTCTTTAAATGTCATCCATTGGTGCTTGGCTTTTATGGTAGTCCCATTTTTATTATTTACAAATATGGGTTGGCATCCATAGGCTAGTAAAAATCTCTACAGCTGCTGAGAAAGAGATTTTTTACTAAAGTGGCTAAACCTCCATGCAATTTCTACTTTATTTCAAAAGTGGGTAATTCAAAAAGGCTGAATCTCTACCTGAAATAATGCAATTTATCAGTGCAAAGCCTTAACATCTGTTCTATGGTGCCTGCAGAGCTAAAGACCTTTTTGTGAGATTTTACAGACTACAAACTCTTTCCCTGCTCTTCCCCTGGCTCCAAACACAGTTCCAACAAATGCAGACTTTTTCATTCACCAGCATGTTTGCACTTCCATGCTTTCATAATTATGAAACTCTGTGTCCTTGTTTTAAAAACTTCTCAATCTGCTGTTCTCAATACCATCCATATACTTTATGAATTACACTTTGACATGTGGCTTGTTAGAATTAGAATCCAGCACTGATGTATGGAGTAACATACATACCTGTAACTACAGCTGACTTCATGCAGAGACATTTATCATGTCTACTGTGATGATAAAAGGCTCTCCACTCCATTCCACTCCCTGAGTCAGCAGAATACTATCAGAGGAGAATATTTTACAATATTTTGCTTTATCGCAGAATGGTGGCCTCTGCTTCCAGATTAGCAGGGTGTGTTTAGCTAAGAGATTAGTTGAACCCTGGCTTTGCTGCTTTCCCACTTACCAGCCAGTGGAAAACCACCCACCCACCAATCATAGCTGTGATGCAAGGGCAGTGTTTGGGAAGGGTGCAGATTTGACAGGTGGCTCAAACCACATTCTCCTGTTTTACTACTCATGGGAAAGAAAAGGACACACCACCTCTACACGCTTGCTGAGGAATTGTCCAATGAAGGTGAGGAGGTATAAAATTTAGATAGGCAATCCAGTCCCAGGACAATAGAAACAGCTACTGAGTAGCTTTCAGAAAGTAGCAACTTTTGAAAGATGGGTAGGCCTGCAGTCTCTGAAGAGCAAATATTTAACCTTCTTCAAAATGCTGCACCTCATTTTTTGGGTGGGAGGGTAAGTAGAATGATGGTGAAAGTGTGCGGAGGGGATGGGGCACACCTACAACAGCCTAAAATACTCCTATAGTGCCTGATTCATCTCCCTACTCCCCCACCAGGGTCCCCTGACTGAGATATTGACAAAAGGGATTGGAAACGTTTCAAAATTGCTTGTAGTTGATGTCAGTTTAAGAGAAAAACACTTCTTCAACTCCAATTCAGTTAAGAACAGGCGCCATCGTTGAAGGTGAAGGCAATGCCAAGGGAACACAGCAGAATAAACACATTGTCAGGGGATTTATTGCCATAGAGGCAGCCCTTGGCTTACAACCATTCGTTTAGTGACCTTTCGAATTTACATCAGTAATGAAAAAAGGTAACTTATGAGCAGTTTACAACCTTACACCTGTTGCAGCATCCCCTTGGTCATGTGACCAAAATTCAGATGCTTGGCAACTAGCATGTATTTATGACAGTTGCACTATCCCGGGGTCACGTGATCACTATCTGTAACCTTCTCAACTGGCTTCCAACAAGCAAAGTCAATGGGGGAAACCAGATTCGCTTAATGACTGAATGTTTCACTTAACGACTGCAGTGGTTCACTTAACAACTGTGGCAAGAGAAGTCATAAAATGACTCAAGCTGTCTTGCCTAGCAACAGAACATTTGGCCTCAATTATGGTTGTAAGTCGAAGACTACTTCTAGTTGGGAAAGGACCTTAATTTATGCTGTGATGAGAAAAAAAACAAAGAGGGAGAATCCTAATTTATCGATTATTCTTCCATGGCATCTATTAGAAAGACAACCATGCCAATGGACATACAGGTAGTCCTCGATTTACAACAGTTCATTCAGTTTGAAGTTACAACGGCACTGAAAAAAGTGACTTATGACCGTTTTTCACACTTATCTCCGTTGCAGCATCCCCATGGTCATGTGATCAAAATTCAGACTCTTGGCAACTGACTCATATTTATGACGGTTGCAGTGTCCTGGAGTCACGTGATCCTCCCTTTAAACTTTCTGACAAGCAACATCAATGGGGAAACCAGATTGTTAATAACCGTGTTACTAACTTAACCACTGCAATGATTCCCTAAACAATGGTGGCAAGAAAGGTCGTACAATGGGGCAAAACTCACTTTACAAATGTCTCACTTAGAGACATAAATTTTGGGCTTAATTGTGGTCATAGGCTGAGGATTAGCCATATTCTGCAATTGCCATTGTTCTGTCCACTGTATGCAGTCCTCCACCGATGAATGATTACCTATTTCAGGCAGATAGCCCAACAGGATAATTTATAGATTTAAATTTCAACAGATAGAGATGAACAAAGCAGAGCTCTTAATTCACTGATGTCAATTCAGTGGTGGCCTGAATATAAATTATAGAATAATGATCCAAATCAATTAGGGAATAAATGAGGAACTGAAACAATAATGCCACCAGGCAGCTCTCAACACCCCCAGCTGCGTTTTCTCCAGCAATCACAAAGGTAATGCTACAAACCCAAGTCTCATTTAATTTCTGAACTTCTAATTGTTACATATCAGTCAACTATGAAGTATCAGCTTACCAAATTTATGAACAGGAACAAGGAAAGCACAAGGTTCTAAACATTGTTAATCTGCATCTTGACAAAGTTTTAGAATTCTGTCCTAAGGAGCTACTTTATTCTTAAAATTCTATTCGGAAGATCAAGTTTTAAGAGTCTCGGTCTTGGGGCTGAAATATGTTGACACATCAATTTTGAAGTGGAATTTTCATGGCTCTTTTAAACTCTCTCAAAATCCTTCTGCAAGTGTTACTCCCCGTCACATACAGGCTAGAAATGCAAATTGCAGAAAGCAGTTTGGTTTGAGCTTAGAACTGTTGTGTAAAGTCATCTGCAGTTTATTCAGAAAAAACATGATTAAACATCTTAAGAGGTCCTGCTTTGGCTATCTTCTCACACTAGGGATGGCCAGAAGTTCTCCAGGAGAGGTCTTCTGAGTCGATGTTCACTACACTCCAGCTGTGGAATGCTCCTTCCTGTGAAGCATACGACATTTGTCCTCTTTGCAGCATCAGGCAAATAGGCTTTTATTCTCTCATGTCTTTGGATATATTATACGTCATTCTAGTTCAGTAAGTAATAAAAGGTGTTGCGAAGAGTAGAGGAATAAAATATGGGCCAATCCCACCAGAACAAAAGCCAAGAAAAATGTACTAAAGCCAAAAAAAACGTACTGAACAATTACTGTAAGTTGCAAGCTTAAGAAATGGAAATTAAAAACATACCTAAAGCATCTTTGCTATCTTTCTTCCCCCTTCCCAGATCCCCCCTGAGAAATGAGGCAGTCTGGCAGACAACAGCAATCTGCAATTCAGTGATATGTCAACCATCAGAACCTTAGTTGAAATAAGATTTAGAGATGGATTAACTTCAGGGCCAAATACACAGAGAGAAGGGGCAATGTTTAAGTTTTGTCTTGAAACAAAACTGCAAAAGACTGACAATAGCTGAAAATGCACGATTAGTTTCCGCACAAAGTTTGGTCATCTTGTGGAATGTCACCAAGTCAGTTTCGGAGCTTAGAGAAATCACAGCACAGCTGGCACTTAGCCTGAAGAATAAGAAACCAAATAAATGTTGCAAAAGAACCTGGATCAATGACCATCTGCTTCTGACTGTTTTTGGAAAGAATGGCACCAAAATTATAGAGATGAAACTGATGACATCTCAATCATAATCCAATTTACCTGTTGTGGTTGCTATAACACTAATTGAACAAGTGATCACTTGAATGAGTAATTGAAGTGTTGGTATATTTTCCATTACATTTTGTTAGTGTCAAGTAGTCACAGGCTCTATTAATCATGCCTACAAATATATAACAGAGGATTCATAACCTAAAGACAATTTATAGACTTAAGTAAAAAGACTGCAAGAACAACTTAAAACAGGACGATTTATCTGCATTTTTTTCAAAATTAATACTGATAAAGATAAGAGCACCATTTTTTCATTTGTACAAGAAGAATGTAAGACCTTTACAACAATAAAAGAGACTTTGCAGTATTAATTATAGAACAAGTACTATCATAAATAAGGTAGAAATCTAGAAAAGAAACTGTATGGCAATTGATGTTCTCTACACAATGCACAACTCCATCTGAGGGAAGCTAAAGGAAAAAAAACCCATGTCTGTATGGCATATAAGTAGTTGATCCAATATTATAATACTGTAAGGTCAGCACCAAAAAGCCATTATACTAAAACATTATACTAAGACGCAAATATTCGAGCTATTCAATAGACATATTGCAGCTAGAACTAACAAATTGATCACATGCCACTTATACACGGAGTACACATATAATTTCTGTATTCAGTTCTGGTATTAAATGAAGACTTCTTGAAATTACAAGCTTCTAAGCTTTGATAAGGCTATTTTGCATGTTAAAAATTACTTCTACATCCACACAGTTTGCTACTTATTCCCTATCCCATAGCCATCTGAAGTTAATTAATGCTGGCTAATAAGCTTCCAACATTGCTAGTAAATGTTAGCAAATGGCTAGTAAGCTTTCTGCCATTTTTAATTTGCTTTTTTGTCGTTTTACCTGAATTTCAGCTTTTTATACTACTGCTCTTCTACCTTATGCCACATCTGTGTGCTAGCATAAATTCAAGAGGAAGTAACACAAGATAATGCAAACCATACCTGCAAACTTCTGTGTGTCCAGAAGATAGGACTGGCTGCAAGATGATTTGGGGTCTAGGAAATCGAGTTCTAACAAATCCATATCTGCCATGCTTTCCAAATTTATCCATTTTCTTCACTGATAGCCCAGGTAATTTGCTGCCGCCAAGAAAGGTGCCTATTAATTCATCTGTGTCCTCAAAGTATCCAGGAACAGAAGAACCTACGCTGAGAAGTTTGGATTGTTCGGCAAGAGACAACCCTGAACACAACGCACCTCCCACTCATTCCTCAGGAATGCTGCTAATTGGGTAGTAGATCCTCCTCCTTTGCTCTTACCCTGATATACACCCAGTGAGAATGGAGAGATAAAATCTAGCCAACATACCCATGACTTCAAGTATGCAGCCAGGCACTCATTCAAGAATTGTCGTCAACTGTCTTGTGCTTGAAATGCAAAGGATACCTGTCTTGTATGTGAAACTGAAGGTGGAAAGACAGGACTTGTTCTGGTGTCAGGCCAGGCAGTTTGGATCCAGAGTGTCTGCCTGCTCCATGCTTATCTACCATCAGCTGATTAGACATAAAACCAGAAATACCTGCCCAACCCAGACAGTAGTTGGAATAATGATCATAAAATGCCCTGGCAAAAGTTGGCAGACAGTTAAGTTTTGGTCTTTACGTGGAAGGGAAGGCTATAAATAATTTTATTTTTTGACAAGCCAAGCTACATTTCTAGGGCTCGCTGCCCTGACAGATCTTCAAAAACCAGGCTGCAGAGATTTAAAAAAAGTATAGGGTTGGCATCAACAGCAGTTACAGCTGAACTGGGCAGCACCCTAACACTACAACAAATCACAGCATTTCTAGTTTCTCTTACAAATAGCATTTCTGAATGCCCCTCCTATGTAGAAAGAAACTTCCTTGAAACAGAAACTACAGGTAGTCCCTTAACTTGTGACCATAATTGAGCTCAAATTTTCTGTTGTTAAGTGAAAATTTGTTAAGTGAGTCTTGCCCCATTTTACGACATTTCTTGCCAAAGTCGTTAATCACTGCAGTTGATAAGTTAGCAACCCAATTGTGAAGTGAATCTGGCTTCCCCATTGACTTTGCTTGTGAGAAGGTCGCAAAATGTAATCACATGACCTTGGGACAAAGCAAAAGCCATAAGTATGAAGCAACTGCCAAGCATCTGAATTTTGATCACATGATCCTGGGGATGCTGCCAAGGTTGTAACTGTGAACTATGGTCATAAGTCACATTTTTCAATGCCATTGTAACTTTGAACGGTCACTAAATGAACTGTTGTAAATCGAGGACCATCTGTAAATCAGATCAAAAGGCTTGCTGTCATTTTAAAGATTACTTGCAAAGTTTCTCCATTCAGTCAGCTGGACTGCACTAATGGCAGAGAAGTATCAGTCCTGATTTCTGGCGGTAGAAAGGGCAATGATTCTAGTGATTCCAAAGTATTTCCAGATAAATCATTGATGGAAGTTAATCCTGAGAAACAATGTATAGAGAATTGAATATAACACAACTTGCAATTTAAATCCTCAACAAATTCTTATAAGAACATTGGAGAAGTTGCCCGAACCAATATTCTCTTACCGAGATATGATGGTTAGGTTACTTATGTATTAGAGGTGATGCATTCTCAACACAACAGGCAGCTTCCAATTTAGAGCAATATGAGCTAAAGGAAGATCAAAAAGACACATGATAGTGAAGTTTATTTTTTTAGTACTACCAAGAACAGCCTTTAATATGAAACCTGGACTCTTAAGATATGTGGATTTCCCCATCCAATGCTGAGAATGCTACAGTTTGAAGTATACACATCTAGAGCACATTAAAGAGGGCGAACGCTGAATTAAAGTACTATTTTTCAGGACAGGCTGTTATTTATAAGAATTAACTGAATAATAATCAGTTCACATAGTCATCATTTGATAATTATGGATTAGAGCACTGAGTGCCACACTGAAAAGTATAATATCTAATGTCAACTGAAATATAGTCTTATCAGTAGAGCCAGTTCTACAGAGAACATCTGGCATTTAGTAGGCTCAGGATTATCATCCTCTCCTAAGTATGTTTTCTGCCAAGACGACACAGACCTTCCCACAGTTCAGTGATGAATCAAAAGGTAGTTAATCTTGTCCCTTTTCTATGGAGATTCTCAGTCATCCAGGTCATGGTCTAAAGAGCTGAAGAAGCTTCTTAGATGAGAAGCAAAACATCTTCAAAGAAAAATCAGAAAGTCCAGTTGCCTCTTGAAAAAGCACCTTGTCTCTTTTCATTTCCACAAATGTTTGAAATGCAGTCCAGTCTGTGCGTGTGTGTGTAAATATGTATGCGTGCACACACATTTTAACCCTTGTCTATCCACTGCAGGATGAAGGTCTCCTCCGCATGTTTTCAATCAATATGGTCCCGAGTTGGGGTTTTTTGCCAGTTGGGCCCGCAATACTTGCTGATGTTGTCAATCCGTCTTGTTTTAGGTCTCTTTCATAGACGCTTTTTATCAAGTGGGATTCATTTTATAACTACCTTAGTCCACCTGACATGGACAAGTCCATTTCCATTCTTTTACTCTCTTGATGATATTGAATAGTTTCATTTGTTCTCTAATCCATATGCAGGTGGGTCTATCCGTATGTATATCAACATCAACATCTATCTGTCTATAGATATGCAGTAATTGCTCTGTGGAATAGGTATGTGCATTGACATCAGTGAAAAGCAATGTACTATGGGGAATTCACAATTTTGACTTGTAATAGCCCATTAACAGATGCGACTTATGACTGCTGAAACTGGCAAGCATACATAGAAACCCATCAAGAGTTTAATTATCATTTGGTTAAAAACAGTTCTAATTACTTTAAACAAATCCAAATCCTGAGGCTGTCTGGAATTCCACCAAATCCAGACTTTACCAGGAGATGCGTGCTAATGGGTGGCAACACTGTTCTCATAAATTGGCATCCATCCATCTAATATTCTTGGAATATTGGAAATGACCTGAAAATCTCTTGCACAAGGACATGGCACCTTTGGCATATGGCCATAGTCTTAATGCAGGGTTTAACATTAAATATGGGATGAAAACAAACTTTAACACTAACATACATAGGAAAATCACTGCAAATTAAACAAAATGCTACACACATGGAAATTCCCAGTAGAATTTAGGAAAGAGATTTTTCAAAACAGCATCTCTCTTGCTTTTGAATGGCTCAATCTCTATCCTGCTCCTTACCCATCTCTTCTCCTCCCCAAACTGAGTGTCAAACTTGTTTTTCTTGTTTCCTCCCCCCACCCATAGCCCAAAATTAGCAGACAACCAAGATGATCAGCTTCCCTCAGCCAACCAGATCCTTTCAAGGAGGGATGCAACTGCTTTGGATCTGAAGCCAAAAGGTGCCTGTTGACACCTCTTTATGCAATTGTTTCTTAGATGCAGATAGCAGCTGCGTAACCTCAGAAAATTCACATTTGAGTTAGAGCTGCTGAGAAGGCATTATGTTGCACTCTATTGGTATCTCCTTAACTCAAATGTATACCTGAACATAAACAGAGTGCAACTGAAATTCAGCAGATAATAGAGTAACAGAGGTGGAAGGGACCCTGGAGATCTTCTAGTCTCTATAAGAAATCATACATTACATGCTCTTCAATAGAAGAGTAAATTATGGGATAGCTAGTACTACTATCAGACGGACTCAGAAATAGTTGAGTGAGTGCAGAGAAGGCAGCACATTAATGGCTCCATTTCAACTTAAAGCTGTTTGTACAAACCATTTGGAACCCTAACCCTTCAGTACGAGTAAGAACAAGAAAGTACAATCAATTTTGTGATTCATGTCTGAAATCGTACAGGAAAGAAAATAGAGTCTTGACAATGTAAGTTTTAACTAATGTGATTCTTCCTAACCAAAACAAATTCAGATAAGTATTTTTTCTATTTAGAAATATCTGCTGTTATATTTTTTCAATTTGGTAAATAATTCTTAATCATCTTCTTGTGCCATATCAGTCATCAGATGTCAGCAACCATGTTGGCGGTCCTATTTTTATCAGCAGCCGCTGAAAAAGTGCTGTTGAGTTTTGTCCAAACCAGTCCCTTAGATTTTGAATCCATGATCTTCTTCTTCTGCCTGGACTTCGTTGGACTTCAGTCTTTCTGCCTTCAATTCTTAATCCAATGTGGTAAATAATATTTTTTTTGTGAAGTAAAGTCCTAAAAAGTTGACCTTCTTTATATAGTTCATTTTTATTCTAGCATTGTTTTTCTTCTCCCGTCAAATTGCATGATAGCATTTAAGGTTTTGCTTTACTAATCAAACAGCCTAACATAAAATGATCATGTGCCCATATTCTCCACTAATTATATCTGCAATGCTCAAACAGACTTTGGATGCCAATATCAGATCTGGTCCAGTTAAAAAGTATATTATTCCCTCATTGCAAACAGATAGTAATCACTGGAACAAGTCATAGTAGAATGAGTATGACTCACTTTACCTGAAAGATACATACTAGAGGAGACTCCATGTGCTGACCCATGTTCTTGTCAGCCCATGAGCAACCAATATGCAAGGCTTAGACTGGAGTTACATCACCTGCTGGCTATCTTTTTCAGAATCTGAACAATGATGTGTGAGGATCACAGGTTGCTATGATTTGGTTGGTTCCTTGGGAAAGTTTTCACTTTGACATTGCTGATTGATTGTTCTACTTCTGATTGATTGTTCTCCTTCACGTTGATTCTGTTCTCTTCACAGAATCATGGAGCTGGTATGGGAATGCTGCTGAGTGCACTCATGACATTGTACTTACACTCATTCAACCTAGACTCTTTTATATTGTTAATGAAGTATATATAACTACAATTTTCAGCTGCTTTCAAGGATACGTATTCCATCTTTTTAATAATAGCAATTGTTTAGGATTTTTTTTCTACATTCTTTCTCTAGCAGATTTTTTTTACAAAAAGAACAAAGAAATGAACAGAATCCCAGACTATTACAAACAGAAAGAGACCAATGAAGAAAAGTGAGATGATGGGGAGGACAATATTTTCCAGATGCAAGATAGAGACAGGAGGCAGGTCATAGGGTATGATATATTCATGATTTTGTGAAAGAGCATCAGACTGCTTAATTGACAAGCTAGGGACGTAAGTGATGTAAAAGTTTAAATAGGAATAATGTGCCAGTTGATTTGAGTCTGTGTGAGTTTCTGCAGAGCCTGAAGATGCTTCAGGTTCTTGTAGTAGGTCCAAACTTTAGACTGTAAGGTTTCTTCCAAGAAACAGCACCAATGTTGAAAAGAATATTTGACTGACTAGACTGCTAAAAACGTACCAATTTCTTTCAAAAGGTAACTCCTGTTTAAAATAAAAGGCTTTTTCCATAGTCTTGGCCATTCAGAGCAGGGGTCCCCAACCCTGGTTCGTGGACCACCACCGGTCCATGACATGCCAGAAACTGGCCGGTGCAAATAAGTGAAGCCCCATCCATGCCTGGTCCCGCCTGGACTATTGTAACGCTCTCTACATGGAGCTCCCCTTGAGGTGCACCCGGAGGCTCCAGTTGGTCCAGAA
>JANHZT010002422.1:68356-79571 GCA_032468215.1 Stegonotus admiraltiensis
GGCTTCTAGGTGCTCACTAAGAAAGGATTTTTCGAAATGACCATCAGAACATTAGTATTTCCTATATTATTATAACACATTCTGATGCTAATAAGTTAGACTTCTACTCCCTCTCCCAACTTGAAAATAATTCTGGAGAGAAATTGGGATAGCATAGGACAGGCTTCTGCGGGGCAAGCCTGAGGGAGAGAAATCTTTTAAATAAGTTACAACCATCACAATGTTAATGATCCATGATGCAGTTTGCAAGGTGAAAGAGCTAGGCTCCTTGGAGGAATTGAAGGACAAGGTACATCCTGTGCTTTTAGAATTGCCAAATTATAACATCGTTTCAACATCAGACAAACAGTGGTTCATGATTAAATATTAATATATTTCATTAAATAATCTGAACACTGCTAGAGAGAAGTTCCCTGAAGATGGGCTCCAGCATGAGTCTGAACTCTGGGAAGACAAAACCTCTGGTCCCTGTGACCGACCCAGATTGGGTTCTGCAACATTATCTTGGGACACATATATTCGCCTTCATTCCTAATCTGAACACTTGCTATGAAGCTAGTTCCAAATAAACTGTTGTATCTATAGAACATTGCATTTGCTAAGCTACGTTTCTTTAACATTAACATTTGCCTAATTTTTGTTCCAATTCACAGAAAAAGTCATGCACATAGTATATGCATATTTTCCCACTACTTGCATTTTATGCAAATACCTACAGTTCAGTTCAAGTGAAGATCTGGGTGTATAATTTCATTCCAATTTGTTTGTAGGATTTGGTCATTCAACAGGTTGTTTTCTTGATTTTTTAAAATCAAAACGCTATTGAAATTAATATTTTTTTCTATCCTCAGTTTACTTTACTAAAGACATATGCACCTAGAAAGCTTCACACATCAACTTGTTAATACAACAGGTTAATACTAGAAATAGTACGATAAAGTGAGTAACAATTATACTGATAACACATTTCAATTAATGTTAGATAAATGCATAATTGGTAGAAATTGATGAAAGGATGCCTTCAGAGTTGATAGTTACCCTACAAAATTACACCCTGTCTCTCCCAAACTTCTAGTAACAATACATTAAAATACCAGATGGCTTGGATTAAATCATTAATATTCGCTCAAACTAGAGTCTATACTTTTAAGAAACAATAAATTTCCAGAGTGTAATAAGGTACAAGTAATACCACAGAAATCACAGCAAGGTTTTCATCCATTTGATATCCAGCCAAGTTCCCTACCTTCAAATCTTGCATGATAAATACATACAACCAAAAGCTGATTCAGCCATCAGTAAGTTCTATCTACCAAAAACCATAACACATCCACCAACTCAGTTTTATGGATAAAGGCTGGAACACATTGGAGGCAGTCCTCATTTAGTGGCCACAATCAGCACCAACTTATTTGTTTAGAAAAATAGTTGCTAAGTGAAACCACAACTGTGCTTATGATCTTACTTCAGCTCTCCTGAGGATTGACCTCAGTTACTTTCTTTTTTAATCACTGTCATAACGTCAAATAGTTGCTAAATGAGGCAATTGCTAAACAAGGATTACGTGTACAGTACTACTAATCCCCCAAGGAATGAATAGGAACTATTGACCCATAACAAGAAATCAAAATGTTAATTCAGGACAACTTGTAGAAATTTTTGTTTTTATTACATTTGTCTGATGCCCATCTCACCTCAAGGCGAGTCGGTGGCTCAAAACATTAAAATAAAACTTTTCTCCTTATCATCACACCATCTGGATTAAGTAGTTTATTATTACTGAACAAATTTATAATATGTATTCTTTAGCTTGGTTTAGTGTACTAGCTAATTATATTATGTAAACCCAGCTAATTGCTAATTGAGAAATCCAGAAAGAGTACCCCTGGAACCCAGAATTATTGCCATCATTTCACAAAATTCCGATGAAACCATTAAGCAGCTATAGGTTCCTACCAACATGATGATGGTTACTTCCGGACACCCATGTTTGAATCTGAAGTCAAGAACTAAAACATCCTTTGTTTGACTAATTTTGTGAAGCTGGTTTTACAGCTGAAACTTTGACAGTATTTTAAAAAATATTCTAAAATGTATTTTGTTACAATTGGCACATTACTTTAAATTTCCGGGATGAAAAGATGACAGGAAAAGCGCTTGGACTTTTGAATGCTTTGTTTTGAATGAATGTTAAAGACAGCAGGCACAGGCAGACTAAAACTTGGTGGGAAAAGAAGGAAGAGGCGGAAGTATTATGCTAATAAACAAAGCTCAATCATCAAAAAATATCAGTAATTCCAACCAGTGGAAGATGATAAATAGTGTCTGAAGAGTACATTTATTCGATTTCAAGACCGTCCAGCTCCAAAAACATTCTGAGCGGCTTACCATGGTAAAACGATACAGAATATAAAAGAAAATCATAAATTATAAATGTAATGTCCCAAATCTCATGACGGTGCTTGCAAATCATGAAGAGTTTGGCATTCTCACTGGAAATCTTCTGGAGAGTTCTGCCCCCATCCCCCAACTGCATGATGTTTCTGCTACTGCAATCTTATGAGATCTCATCCATTTGAAAAATTAAATTTTAATTGTTATTTTATTTTGGACACTCAAATTTATCTAAGACTGCCTCATGTGCACTGGTGTCCGCAGATATATTGCGATAGATCCACAGATATAGAAAGCAAGAGATCATGAGTTCTAGTCTTACCCTAGGCATGAAAGTCAGCCTGAGTTATTTTGGGCCAGTCACTCTTTCAGCCCAACCCACTTCACAAGGTTGTTATTATGGAGAAAATAGGAAGAGGAAGGTATGTTAAGGTATGTTCACTGCCTTGAGTTACTTGTAAAAGTAATAAACAAAAATATAGTCAGCACAAGGGGAAAAGAGTGATAATTACTGAATTATCTTCTTCTTTATCAACTCTCTGCACCAGCTATTTTGGGTTCAGTTTCCTAGTATCAGATATAATTATCTATCTGGAGGAACCAGACTGAATCCTCTTTTCAAAAGCATTAAAACGAATTCTCCACCAGTCCTACCCTATCCAGAATAGAAAGATCATCCACAGCGATTATGCTCCGGTTTCCAGATTATTTTAGAAGCGATTTGCAAATGATATATTACTAATTCTTTTTAACGTGAATTCGAGTCCAAACCGATTGCCTCTGGCATAAAAGTAGCCCTCCTTCTGAGTAAGCCTAGCTATTCCAAGGCAAGAAGAAGAAAAAAAAAACACATGTGTTTCTAACCAAGCCCAACGGGAAAGCAACTGCCGCACTAACGGTTCATCCATTTGTAGTCGATCACCATTTACAATGCAGCCTGTCAGCTGACGCCGACAAAACGCTGCTTAATGGTTTGCACAGGCAGAGAGGGAAATACGATGCACCCCTCCGGATTACAGCAACGCATTTTAAAAAACAGCGAAACTCCACCTCCGAGCTTAACCGCGGACTAACCTCTCGCTTTGCGTGTCATGACTATTCCTTTAAAATATGTGGAGTATCGCGTTTTGGAATGGGTGGCTATAACAAAATATAAAAAGTCGTAATAAGCTCCTGGCAGTTAGCAGACAATGGAAATAGCAATACACTGAACAAAGGACGGAGCGAAATATAAGAATGCAAGAGAGAAACACGTATTCCTTTTAAGTCCTCAAACGCCAGGCACATTTACCCAAAAGGAAGAAGTGGTCCCAAAGGGGTTTTTTTTCCAAAAGGCACGTGGACTTTCTTGGGTTTTTTTCCCCTTCTTTGAAAACGTTTCGCTTCTCATAGAAGAAGCTTTCAGTTCTTCTATTCATTTGCGAGAGAAACGTTTTCAAAGAAGGGGGGGGGACCCCAAAGAAGTCCACTCGCCTTTTGGAAAAAGCGCCTTTGGGGACAAACTCAAGATCTGGATGATTGAGAATCTCTCCGTGGACATAATGGTAAAAGGTTGGAAAAACCAAGAAACTTGCTTGCGCTGACTGAAGAGATGAACTTGCTCGGAGCGTGAACTTTTCCAATACAAGGGCTTTTTCTTACTCCCGAGGAAACGCGCAAGGCTCCTGTTTGCTAGATTACGCTGGCAATTCTTCGCCACAAGTGAGCTGCGGCGAACAGCATACATTACAAACCCGCCACAGGGTGGGAATTTTTTTTTTAAATACTGCAAAGGGGAATACCAGCCGCAACTGATTCCGCTTCCCCAGTGTAGGAGTCCCCTCCCTCCCGCTAATCCAGGGGACTACTACTACTACTTCTATTCCACTTCTAATTTTATTCCTCTTCTAATTCTATTGCGCTCTAGAACTAGCAGTAGAGCAACCAACCACGCCGCTTCTTCCTTCCCGCTCAGGAACTCGGGTGGCTTCTACTCGGGGACGGATCCTGCTCTTTGAGAGCCTGGCGTCTGGTTTAGAAAAGTTGGCTCCTCCAGAAGGAGCCCTTTAAATCCGGGCTTCTCCACCGGGGCAGCCTTGCTCCTCGCCAAAGGGACGCTTGCAGCTCTCTTCCGTTTCGGTCAACGGGAAAAGATGCACCAAGAGAAGCTGCTAAAACTTGGGCTGGCTGTCTCTCCTCCCTTCCCCGCCACCCCTTTTATCCTGGCAACCAAAGGCGCAGACAAAGCCTAAAAGCGCACGGCTTTCCTGTTCTGGGCATGGGACGAGGATCGGGGAAGCTTTTCCACCCACCTTCAAACGGCTCCCTCTCTCTTCCCCTCGCCCGCAATGAAGCACTTCTGAAGAACAAAGACCCCGCCGATTCCGCTCCAGCCGGACGAACGCGGGCACTGCGGCGAAAGCAGCCGAGGCAACCGGCCACTCCCCCGCCTTCTGCTCCAGCTGATGCGAGGCGTTTTTGCTTTGCGAGGTCGCCTATGAATGGAGCCGGGGGCGGAGCCGTGGGGGAGAGAAAGTTGTAAGTCCTCGGCAGAGGGAAAGGAGAGGAGCCGTGCAAAACGAAAAGAGGAATAGTCTTTCTTGCCCACGATGCCGTGTGGTTTTGTACATCTGCAATTTAGGACATGCTTTGAGAACCATAGCCGCAGGATATGAACCCAAACTAAGACTGGAATATAGCAATTTCCACGGAAGAAACTTTATATAACTCTAAAATAGTTTCAGATTAGATTACACTGAACTGCATCATTGCGGGGAGTTCAGCAATAACTTGTGAAAGTACCATTTAAGTGACCCAAAGGTGCTTCTTCTTTTTTTTAAGGCAATTGGACGCTCTTGGGTTTTTTTCTTTTGAAAACGTTTTGCTTCTCATCCAAGAAGCTTCTCCAGTTCTAACTAACTGGTGGAGAATGGAAGGATTGATGACTGAAAGAATATAAATCCTTCCATTCCTCATCAGTTAAGTTAGAACTAAAATAGCTTGTTGGATGAAAAGCAAAAGTTTTCAAAGGAAAAAAATGAAAGGCCCAGTTGACTGATATGAATGAGATTATTCATATCAGTTGAATATTCTTGGTTATAACAAAAAGCAAAAGGTAAAGATCAAATCCTTTGGGATAACCATGACTTGGATGATTGAAAATCTCATTTTATGACCTTTCTCACCACAGTTGTTAAATGAATCATTGCAGCTGATAAGTTAGTAACCCAGCTGTTAAGTGAATCTGGCTTCCTGCTTGTCAGAACATCACAAAAGGGAATCACGTAACCTTGGGACACAGCAATGATCATAAATATGAATCAGCTGCACATATGTGAATTTTCTTAACATGATCATAGAGATGCTGCAAAGGTTGTAACTGTGAAAAATGGTCATAAGTTACATTTTTCAATGGTGGTGTAGCTCTGAACCATCACTAAGTGAATTGTAAGTTGAGGACTCCCTGTACAGTTAACTGAGCCACATTACCCCTCAAATTATACACTGAGACTTGACAGAAACATTCTCCCAGAGACAAGACTTTGTGACAAGTTTCTCCAAAGGAAAAGAAGGCCTCCCACCCAGTTCATATCAATGAGGAGGAACAGATGCACAGATTCAGTGGTTCACTTTCATGCTTAGGACCAAGGTTAACCATCTTCGAGTATTAGATGTAAGATTCTGATACATGGCTCATTTCCTGAACTCTGTTAATAGTTTATTGAAATACTCTGTTGCCCTAAAATAGTCCTAGCAAGGATATCGAGGCCTTTTGATAAAACAATGAGATTATTCAGATCAGTTGAATATTCTTGGTTATAACAAAAAGCAAAAGGTAAAGATCAAGTTATAACCACTTAGAATTTAAGAAATGCCTTCAAAGGAGTTGCACTGTTAACTCCCAGCAATCCCAGCAAATTTGTCCAATGGCATTTGATGCTGGGAGTTATAGTTTAGCAATAAACTGGCACTTCATCTGTTTTTAGTCTAAGAAGCAATAATTATCTGTAATTAACTTTCACCATTTCTTTTTAAAAACTTTTGCATTTACATTGTAATAGTAATTGTTTTAAACGTTGTCCCAAGACAGCAGTTCTTTGTATTCTCTAAGAAAGCAGGATTGTTAAATTGATACATATAGAGATACTTTGGTTTTTATATTCAAATATAATTTAAGAATAATGCCCTAGTTCAAGAACAAGGAAATACTTTAATGTTTTGATTGTTGTACAGAAAATCTAAATGATAAAGCAAAAAAAAAAAAGCACACCTGAAATTAGCAACAGGACAAACTAAAGAATTGCTACACATCCATTTTTCTTTGGTGGAACAGCTGTATTTTAATTATCCCCATAGATGGCATTAGCCCCGCTCTTCCTCGCAAGAGATGACAGATACCAATTTCTTTTCTCAAGGAAAGCATGATTTCAACAGGCTTTTCCCTCAACCAGATAAGGAGCTGAAAATACGAGCAACCAGAGATGAAGAAAGCAGCTGCATCCACAGAATGATGGAAATCTCAAGCAACTAGTGAAGAAGGCTAAAAAAGAGAGAAGTTAAATAAAACAATCCAGTTAAAAAACATTTACAAATTTATCTCCCTTTGATATTACTAGCAGTTAAGTCAATTCAGTGAAGACTGTTACTACACAGATCAGTCATGGTGTATAGCAGAAATTTAGAAACATTATGTAAACATTTCTATTCACATACTATGCTAAGCTATAATGTTGTTTGTATACTTCTGTTACAGCATGTTATGAGAATATAGGCCCGTCATGGTGAGCCCTCTCTGCGGGCATGTGAGCTGTTGCTCCACTTCCTTCCAACCAGCTGATTTTCAGATCTCTGGCACTGGGGTGGGGCACATGCAGGAGACGCGCATGCACACTCATAGGGAGATTGCACACGCATGCATGGGGGGAGCAGTGCACCCCCTACGTCAAAATGGGTAGAGGGGGCGGCACCCCCCCAAGCCAGTTTTTGGTCCCAGGAGGCTTCAGGGAGGCCTGCCAGGCCCCTAACTGGGGGTCACAGACGTATGCATGGAGGTCAGGGGAGCACGGGGGTCAGGGCGCACGGAGGACATTGCATTATGGGTGTGGGCATGCGCACACGCTCCCCCCCGGGCTCCCCCCACTTTTGGCATGCAACAGCAAAAGATTAGCCATCACTGATCTAGGGAATTGATTTAGTTAACACACCATCCATTACTAAGCTAAGGAACAGGCAACATGCAGAGTTCCCCAGTATGCCATCTGTAGCTCCCAAAGGTGTGTGATCACACCAACAATATCTTGCTTTCACAGGATTTCAGAATGGTAGCAAAAGTGCTTTGCCTCCTTGTCTTAACTCCTTCCTTCCTTCAAAGGTAAAACAAGGACTCAAAAGGATCCCTCCAAAAAATTGAGAGGCTGAAATGGGTCCCTAGATTCTCAGATGTTGCTCATGTCTGGCTGCGGGGAATGTGTAAACCCAGCACTAAACTTTTATCCCCTTTGAAATGAATTACGGCACAGATGTAATTACTAATTCTTGAAATAACTATAGAAATGACAAACCTTGAAAAATAGTTTTTCTTAAATCCAGCAGGAACCAAAAACAACTAAAAACTGCACAAAATTGTAATATTAGAGCCATGTGCATGCACTTTTTTTATTTAATGGCAACCATGCATGCTCTGGGTTATATGGTGAGATTATAATCTCTTTAGACAACATCGGCCTCCAAGTTCTAGGAACTAAATATTGACCAGAACTATTTGCTGAATGAGAGCCAGTAAATCTGAGTCAAGCTATAATGGGTGGGTGGAAGGAAATGTATTATGTATACATAAATGTATTTATGTATAGAATGCAAGTTAGGGGAGAAAAAAAGACACCCAGGGCTCTAATTTTTCCAACCTAGGTAAAAAGAGCTGAGGACTGCTCTGCCTTACTTTGCTCGGGGACTTGTCATGTAGCCCAACTTTAATGGCACACATGAGCCAGATCCCTTTCTTCTATGAGCCTAGTAAAGAGAGGATCATTATATACTACAGGTAGGTCTTTTTACTTACCATAGGTGTATTGTACATCAAATTCTTCTCAGAACAAAACTGTCTGCCACATTGGCTTAGTTGGTGTGAAAAACAGGCAGACAGGCTTTTCTCCATTTCTTTTGAACTCGAATGAGCAGGCCTGGAGGCCAATTTTTCCACCCCTGGAGTCATCTTCGTATCAAATTTTAAGGCTTTTCTGTACTTGCTTCGGCTGTTATTTCCACTGGATTCACATTCAGATTTGAGGTCAGTGTTCCCATCAGGATCATCACAGGGTGGCATCTTTATTTCTTTGGTAATGGGAACTTCAGCTAAAATATTGATATAAAATCAGGATTTTATATCAATGCAGTGGGGAAAGAACAAGCTAGAAAGGCTTTTTGGTTAAATATAGAAGGTGTAACAGCTAAACAAGATTTTGTACCTACAGTACATTTTATAGATTTTTAAAATGGACAACATGGCTATCCAAAGTGAAAAATTGTTATTTCATCAAAGATGGAAGTCAAAAACTAAATTAGATCCCTCTTCTGTTTTCTAATGCATGAAATCTTTCTTGCTCCAATAATGAAAGGCAATTTTCTATAATTGTTTTCAGCATGATTAACATTTGAGTTTAATAACAGTGAAAAATCTGAGTAAACATTTCATGAAGAAGGCAGCTTCATATTACTGAATATTGGATAGGGATTGCTAATTATGATTTTGATGTTTTGAAGAGGGTTATTTACACATGCTGAGAAGGGCAATCAAGACATTTGCCATTATTCAAGAGGAAATGCTGCTGACTTACCTGTTCATAAAGTCATTCAAAATGCTTTATAGTTAGATTTGTGCATAAGAACAACCCATGTGTATATTTTGTATGACACCAATTGAATCCAGGATACTAGTTCCCCCATGTCGAAAATTAGCAGCTATATTTCTTTATATTGTAAAATATTGCATTTGATAACAAAGACCAGTAATAGTTCTGGAGTTGTGGTGGAATAGTACCAGTACAAACTTCATACATTGCAAAAAGGAGTTTTATTCTGATATGCATTTCCAAGTAATTATATAGTGGGATGATTACTTCATATCCTCAAATAAATCAGTATATTTCTAAGCACATACAATTGACATTTTTACTTACACAGGTCTTTATTTTCATAAATAAATAACTCAAGATAGTGAACATATCTATTACTCCTATTTTCCCACAACTATCCTGCGAAGTGAGTTGGACTGAATATGACTAACAGAAAGTCACTGAGCTGGATTTCATGCTTATGAGTTGGACTAGAACTCACTCTCCTGGTTTCTGGCCTAGTGTTTTAACCAGTTAACTAAACTGGCTTGTAACTAAGAGACACTCAAATGTGCTTCCACTGACAGTTTGGGTAGAAAAGTACAATTTTAGTAGCTTTTGTTCTAAAGCAATTAGCCATGGGATCCCAAGAGTCTTTGCTTTTTACTTCAGGAAATCTGCATTAACAGGTCTACCAAATGATGAATCTGTCAATCTACAATATGGGAGCAACTTCGGTTGCCTTTGGACACAGCCTAAAAGCACAACACCCTTCTGTTCAATCAGTTTAACAAACTGCAGTCATCCAATATCTTTCTCCTTGTGTGAAAAATATAAAGTTAAAAAACACCAAAGAAATTAAACCTAGTTAAAAGTTAGTACATCATGCCTATGTGACTCCTATTCCCCTGACATGACCAGTCTTGGACATAAACATGTATACACAATCATAACCAGCTGCATAACACCTGGCTATCCCTATCTTCCTTAAACAACCAGAACTTCCTCCAGCTGTCCAACTGAGACGAGCTAATAACAGCAACTAGCTGCCCCTTCTTTCCCATTGCTTTCCTTGTAGAGAATTCTTTTCATAACAAGGAATAACCAGCTTTAAAATATTAACTGCTATATGTTGAGAACACAAAACTTTAAATAAAAAGTCGGTGTGTGTGTGTAAAAAATTAAAATAAAATCTTATACACGAAATCCACTTACCCTGCAGCTCTAGAGGAAACACTGCAAATATTGCCTTCACATTTCCACAGTATTTCCTCTGGAGCATGAACCAAGAGTTACTTATCTCAGCCTCCAAAGACTTGTGGAAGCCCCTATAGTATTGTAGAAAATTAGCACCCAACCCTCTCCTAGAAGAATGAAATATTTTGAGAAATATTAAAAATTATATTTCCCTGGATGAAAAATGGAGAAACAGGCTCTTGGAAAGCAGCCCCCACCTTTCTTAATAGCCTTCAGCAGATGTCAGCATTTAAGAGAAAGCTGGCTCTATTCATAAGTAAATACCCTCACCCAAGATCCAACAAAGATAGGATTAGCCCGCAGCCACAATAGGAATTGCCAAAAGCCCCTTCATTGCATCATCTCAGTTGCACCATCCCCAGAAGTTCAAACTTCAACCAAATTTAGCTCAGACAAACTCCTAGAATTTGTACATGGTCCCATGGGAGTCCCACAACAGCCAATAGAATACATGTTCTTGCACAGGAAGTTCAAGTGCAAAGCCCAAGAGAAGGTATTAAAAAATCCCATTCTCAACTCCATGTGGTCAGCTGCCCAGAACTACCCATGTGTTTCTGCTTCATCAATAAATGGACCCTCTTTCTATACGAAATTATTTAAAAATAATTATGAAAGTTTATGGCAAAAAGTGCAGAGGGAAATGGAAAACTGGAAAAAGTTACATTTATCCTTATTAGGAAGGATAGCAGCCATAAAAATGAATGTGTTACCTAGATTTTTATTTTTGTTTCAAATGATACCAGTCCTCAAGAAAG
>JANHZT010002422.1:136871-149449 GCA_032468215.1 Stegonotus admiraltiensis
CTGTCTTAGGAATTCTGGGAGTTGAAGTCCACAGGGTGTGAAAGAGCCAAGTTTGCCCACCACTGTTTTAGAGGACAACAGGAGTTTAGCAAATGGCAAGATGCTTAGACTTTATTTTGTTCTGAGACATTGTAGAAAGTCTTGGATTATATTTCTAACAGGTGTTAAGGTACAGTGATAGTCCTTGACTTACAACCAAAGTTGGGACCAGAATTTCTGTTCCTAAGCAAAGTGCTTGAGTGACTTGCACCCAATGTTATGACCTTTTTGACATAGTTGTTCAGCAAATTACTGCAGTTGTTAAGTGAATCATGTGGTTGTTAAGCAAATCCAGCTTCCCACATTGACTTTGCTTGTCAGAAGCTGAGAAGATTGTGAATATTGATCACATGACCACAGAATGCTACAATTATTGAAATACATGCCAGTTGCCTATTTTGATAAGTCTGCTACAATGATCATAAGTGTGAGAACTGATTATAAGTTGCTTTTTTCAGTGCCATTATATCTTAGACAATATTGTTTCCGTTAGTGGCAACATTGTCTGATTTGTATACTATTTGCTTGGTTATTTTATTATAAAATCCATCTAATGGTGGTTAAATATGAATTACCCATGGTGGTTACCCATGGAATTGTTGACCTGATGTAGTGATTTAAGTAAGCCATATTTAAATAATTGCTTGGCATCTGTAAAGCCAACTTATTTGAAACATGTTAGAGAAAGACAAGGGTAGAACAATTGGTGTCATCCTTTATTAGTTATTCATTGTACATTGCAGCTACTGTTGGACTAGATAACGGAAGATATCCGATATCTGAAGATAATGTGAACTTTGTCTAGCTACTTGGCTTAAATTAATGGTAGCCAGGGGTTGCTTGTGCATAGCACTTTTTAAATTCATGAATGAAGGCTGTTTCTTAGTATTCAAAACATGAAAAAACTAACAAAGTTGATCATAGATTGCTGTTTCTAAATAAATAAGTGCTACAGTAATTGTACAATGGTTACTTAAGCATTATAAAAAAGTGCAAGCTTCACTCAAACATACACCAAAAAATTGCCACCTACCCATATATGTATGGCCATGAATACTGAACCATAAGGAAGGCTGAGTGCCAAAGAATTGAGGCCTTTGAACTATGGTGCTGGAGAAGACTCCTGCAAGTCCCTTGGACTGCAAGGTGATCAAACCAGTCAGTCCTAGAGGAGATCAACACTGACTGCTCTTTAGAAGGCTAATGAGAAGGAAGGACTCACTGGAGAAGAGCCTAATGCTGAGAAAGATTGAAGGCAAAAGAAGAATGGGACAACAGAGAACGAGGTGGCTGGATGGAGTCACTGAAGCAGTAGGCATGAGCTTAAATAGATTCCAGAGGATGGTAGAGGACAGGAAGGTGTGGAGGAATGCTGTCCATGGGGTCATGATGGGTCGGACACAACTTCACAACTAACAACAACAAACCCATATATACATGTAATCTATATGTAAAGGTATAGTCTTAAACTTAATTATGATTATATGCTATTAAGTCAATACTGATTTTCTCCAGAAGGAACCCCAACCTGTTTTTTCTGGACTTCCAGTGGTGCATCCATTGCTGGGATACTTGAGTTCATCTACCTTGCTCTTGATAAACCTCTTCTTTTTGTTCCTAAGGTGGAGACAAAGTGATTAGCCCAAGGTCACCCAGCTGGTTTCATTCCTAAGGCAGAACTAGAACTCACTGTCTCCTGGTTTCTA
Source organism: Stegonotus admiraltiensis (assembly GCA_032468215.1). Classification (NCBI taxonomy): domain Eukaryota; kingdom Metazoa; phylum Chordata; class Lepidosauria; order Squamata; family Colubridae; genus Stegonotus; species Stegonotus admiraltiensis. The sequence continues at coordinate 138,617 of JANHZT010002422.1, forward strand.
GCCTAATTCTTACAGTTGCCCCTGAGAATAGGCAAAATGCTTTTCTATCGCCATTCACCTTTCAGATTCCCCTGGTACATCAATCTGCTTTTTATTTTGAGATAAGAAACATGCACATACATTTTGGATTTTATGGTGCTTTTTCTTTTTTTAAATTTTTGCCTATTTATATCTGTGTAGAGCGAATTGGGAGGAGTTGGTATTATAAATTTATAGGCAATGTTTCGGTTTGTAAACTCAACTAAAATAAAGCTCAGTGCTCTATGCCAGGTGTTTCCAACCGTGACAACTTTAAGACATGCCAGCAAAGCTGGCTGGGGAATTCTGGGAATTGAAGTCCACAGGTCCTAAAGTTGCCAAGGTTGGAGACCCCTGCTCTATGCTCTTCATGCAGGAGTGGAAGTGAGGAGCCAAAGAAAAGCAGGGCCTAGCAACAAGGCTGATTGCCTCCCCAGATCTATTGCATCTGGTGAACTTGAACTGCAACAGCTGCTGTAGCTTCAGGATTCCTTTTCCTGGGGCTTCGGTGTCATTTCAGTGCTCAACTCAATTACTCAGGCCTAAGATAGAAACACAGATTATGGAAGCTGCCTTGGCTAGAAAACTTAAAACATAGTTTTTAACACTAGACTTGTCCACCAATACACTGCTACTTGTATTTATGATACTAATACACTGCTATCACCTATTTTGATTCTTCAATGTAGGTCTTGTTGGAAAAAAAAATAAAAATCAGAAGTTCCCAGATTCTGAACCAGAAAATTTACTTTCTGTGGACCTTTTAACCCTGGATATTTCTATGGGAGGTTCTGCATATAAGCTGCACTCATATTTTTGTTTTGTTTTTTAATGAATCTAAAATTTCCAGAGAACTATTCACATTCTGATACCTTGGTCTAAACATGAACTGGACAGATCCCTTGTCATGCAGGTTTCTTTGGAACAGAATATCTTTAATCGCCAAAGTGCTGGTCATTACCTTTGGAGCCCTTTTTTGACCTAATAGGGGGATATATTGAACAATGATTGTCAGAAATGAATTTACCTGCCTCGTTCGGTCATCTGGAAAGTGTCTGCAAGAAATACACCCACAACAGTTTAGGCAGCAGATTTTTTTCAGTCTTAGTCCCCGACACTTTGGAACACACTTCCTCCAGTTGTGGCGCACCTCTGTAGACTTCCACAAGCAACTACTATAAAAACTGTGTTGTTTTAACATCCCTATGGCTCTAGGTGACTCTGCCTATAGCAGGGATGTCAAACTTGATTTCATTGAGGGCCACATCAGGGTTGTGCTTGACCTTGGGGGTGGGAGGTGTGGCCAGCTTGCTGCCACACGTGTTGCGGTTGCCTATGGTGGGCTGAGTACTCTGTCAGAGAAAATGATCTCCCGAGCTCCATTTTCGGCTGTGACGGCCCCCTGCAACCCTCTGCCAGTGAAAACGGAGCTCCGTTTTCACTGGCAGAGGCACCGTGGGCCAGTCCTTCTCTGTTTCCTGGGTGACCCCGTTGGCCAGATCTAAGCACCCCTGGGCCTTGAGTTTGTCACCCCTGACCTATAGTAACGATTAACTTGGAAATTTATATTGTTGTTTTTTCTAATTTTGCTTTTTATTGCTGGGCATTGTTCTGGATTGTAAAGCCTCTTAATAAAATAAGTGAATAAATACATTTTGGGAAACTGACCCTTGATTATTGGGAATGGTAGAAAATGTTGCATAGCACACTAGAAGGTGCTAGATAGGTTAGAAATGATTTAGTAATCACAATAGACTAATAACTAGAGATACTTTGGCAGAAAATTCTTATGGTTTAGAAAATTATTCTTTGGATAGGTGCCAGTTGTTGACAAGGCAACTTTGGATAGCATTGAAAAGTTAATTTACTGCTTTGGGGATAGGTAATAAAATTACTCTGGCTTGAAAAAGCTGAGGTAAGAAGCAGTTTTTTATTTGAGAAATGTAACACAAAGAATATCTTCAACACTAGCTTTAATATAAACAAAATATAATTAGGTAAATATTGATTTGTTATTTATCAAAACATAGTGTAATATTTCCAAAAAGGCAAGGAAGGTAAATGTGTATTCTGTATCCCAAAGGGCTGCTTTTGAAATTTTCATAGTTATATAAAAAAAAAATGACTCTGGATTCTGAAGTTATTAAAAAAAATATTGTATATAGAAAGGCAGGTCCATTTTGTAGAGGGCAATGGTGTTTATATTCAGGTCCTGCATTCTTCATGTTGGTTAGTTTTCAGATTTAGAATTGCATTTTAGACCAAGCCACGATAAGATATTCTTTGTAAATTTTTCTGTGACTGCTGCTGCGGGGGTGGGGGGGGAAGCAGCATACTGCAGTTTTATTAATCTTATTTTACAATAGCTTTGTTGCTAGATTAATTGTTCTTGGAAGCTTTCCCAAAACTCATGTAAATTTTTGAGGAACCTCTATTATGTGGGAATGAGTTTACTGTTGTAAGAAGTCCTGTATAAGTTGTTGCTGGATTCCTGTATTGCTTTAAGCCATAATACGATCAGTTTGCCCGTGAAATAAGGTTACGTCTGAACCAGGCCATTGTATGGTAGTTTTGAGTAAATTATAGTACAGTGTCCTGGTTCATACATAAATTTAATTCATTGACAAACCAATGTTTAAAACAAAGAAAAGCTTTATGTGATGTCTGAAGCTTAGCATTCTATATGACAATTAGGTCACAAGAAACACTCTCCTAAATTGGATCCATCTAATCCTGTGATGGCGAACCTATGGCATGCGTGCCACAGGTGGCACAGGTAGCCATATTGGTGGGCATGCGAGCTAGCTCCGATTTTCTGGCCTTCTGAGCCCACCAGAAGTAGAAAAACAGGCTGTTTCCTGTCTCCAGAGGGCCTCGGGGGATGGTGGGGAAGGCCCGTTTTTTGCTGTCCCCAGGCTCCAGGGCCTTTCTAGGAGTCTGGGGAGGGCAAAAATGGCCTTCCCCAACCACTGGAGGCTCTCCAGAGGCTGGAAACAGCCCACTTGCCAACTTCCAGAAGAAAAACGGGCCTACTGGGCCATCATGTGCCAGGAGCAGGGGTAGAGGGGGGCATGCACGCATGCACAGGAATGGGGCGCAATGGGGTGTGGGCATGTTCACACGTGAACCCCTCTCCCCCCGCTCCTGGCACGCAATGGCAAAAAGGTTAGCCAACACTGATCTAATCTATCTCAGAGTGCTCAACTATGGGGGGAGAAGCAGCTTTGCACATTGTTTTCCACTAACAGCTGTTGTTCAAAAATAAGTTGCCTTGGGCATTTCTGATTAGATGTTGACAACTGGAGTTATTTTCCCAAAACACTAAATTCCTGATAAGAGAGAAAAACAAACTTCTTTTGCACAACCTTTTATCTTGGGGAAATTAGAACAATGTTTTTCTCCTTGGGTTAAGGGAGTATGCTTGCGAATGCTTGGTTTTCATCTTCTCTTTGTCTCAGGTCATATTTTATAGATCAGTACTTGGCTTTGATCAATTTCCTTGATTCTGCAGCTCTGCAATATGTAGCTTTCTTCTTAATTGTAAATTGCTTATGCCAAAACAGTGTTGAGAAATCTGGAACTGAAAGGTATGGAATTTCCTATTGGTAATAGACCTAAAGATTTTGCTTCCAGATAAATGGCTCTGCTTCAGTGCCCTCAATCACGGAATAATGTTCATTTCTGAAGCTAAACCTAAAGCGATTTTCTTCAGTGTAGGCACCCACACAAATGTTGAAAGACAACATCAGCTGTACTGGCTCAGGCTGATGGAGTTTTACTTCAGCACATCTGTAGTACCAGATTGAGGAAGATACTCATATGTTTTGGTACAGATTCACAATTCTTCCACAGAAATAATATTCTGATTTCAGTATAAAAATTGAACTTACATTTGCATACATTTGGTTATTCACCAGCCCTCTACAGAGTTCTAAAGCTCAGGTGATTGGAGAATGTTCCTGCTTAATAATTCCTAAGTAGGTGATTAATTTGTGAAAACGAATGGGAATAACTTCCTATTACATATAAAGTCAAATTGTATGTGGGAAGGAGAATTTTGACAGGAGTTGCATTTTCCACATGGCATGAAATAGCAGGAAGGGTAGATGAATGCTGGATTAATGTCAAACCTTTTGACATAGGGAGCCAGAATATTAGAAGCTTATGCTGTTAATTATTTTGAGGTTCTTTAGAATTTGCACAATATAATTGTCATGGAAGGGTTAAATTAATCAAATGTACTAATAGTTATTTTTATTTATTTAAATAATTTACAGGAGCACATTTCTTAAGCAATTTATGTTTTATCTATTTTGTTGTAATTAACTTTAAATTTGTTTTAATTTATCTATGTGGTGGCCAGAAGTAGAAAATGACTTGATGGCACATAAGCCAATCAAAAAAGCAGTGTCTTAACCAAATTAATGAGCAGCTAACCAAATGCATACATAATTTCAGTATAAAGTTCATAATACCATACATAAAAAAAGCTGAAGTTCTTCACAACTCTATCTGTAGCTAGAACAAAATAACGCATACTGAATTTCCCCCAACATCCTGGCTCCACAACCTAAGGAAAAAGTCAGATCTTCAACATTGGAAGCAGGGGTGGGTTCTACTTACCTTTACTACCAGTTCGCAACGAGATCATGCGCTTGCACTTGGTTTGGTCGCTCGCACACCGAGCTTCTGCGCATGCGCAGATGGCCTATGATGACATCCAGGTGGTGGGTGGAGCCTCCCTCCGGTTTTACTACCGGTTCTTGCAAACCAGACTGAACCAGGGGCAACCCACCACTGGTTGGAAGATCTGACATGACACTGTTAAGATGTGTGCTACAATCTTATTCTTATTCTTCTAGAGGACTTCCCCCTATATTGTGCTGATGGATCTCCTTGCAATAATGGTAATCTCTTTTGCTTCATGATACTTTTACAAAAAGGAGATGAACTGGAGCCACCAATTTGGCTCTAACAAGATGGATTTAAGGAAATGTAAGCTTTCTGTCTCTTGAAGAACAGCAAGCATTCTTCTTTGACAATAAAGTTCAGGTTGACTGATGATAGATTAGCACAGAGACATTTCCAGTTCCAAATTGAAGTTGAAGAGGTCTGCTGCACACTGTTCTGTACTATCAGTGTTCCCAAGCTATCCAGTTGTTTTTAAAATAATAATTATGATGATTTGTGGATTTGATTTGGCAATCGGCAGCATTTCTGTACACACGTTTTAGAACACTGTAACTTGACTTGATTACATGAGGCATCTTTGGACCAAGTGCTCCAAAGGAGTTTATGAAAATGATCTATTTAACTAAGCATTGTCAATGAGAACTGGCTTAAGACGTGAGCTATAACCTGAGAGCTTCTGCATGTAAACTATATGCTCTATCAGTGACTTACAGCCTTTCCTCTTACTTTGGATATGCTGCCCCATATGTTTAAAGTCCATAAATGGATGTTAGTTCAGAAGTCTTCAATTTTTTTTACAAAGATGTGGCAGAAAGAAGTTTGGTTCACATTTCATAGAAAAACACTCTTCAAATATTGTTTTATTTAGCGCAACATGGTAATTCAGTCAGTTACTTTATTGCAATCTTAGATCAATATAAGAAATGTGCCCAAGAGTGATCTCTAAGCAGATATAAATCTGCCTTAAGAAACTGGTAAATACAATTTGAGACAAAATTAAAATAAATGTATAAATTGTGGTTTGCAAACTACAGTGCCTGAATTTGTAGAGCATGATTTGTATTTGCAAAATGAGTAAGTTCCAGCCACAATTTTCCTGCTTCTTGCTTTTTTTCTGTAGAGTTTCTAATATACACTTTATTTTTACTAGAACAGCACAGTTATTTCCTTGCATTAAAATTGCTCAGTTGTATAAAATTAAAACTATTCTCTTAAAATATAGGTCAGTGATGGTAAATTATTTTGGACTCAGCATGTCAAAAATTTGGAAGACACCTTACTTGATTCTGCTAGTTTGTCACACACACACATATTCCAACAAAAGAGAAATAATTTTTTACATATTCATTTAAAAAAAAAAAATTCAGTCCAATCATGTGTGATCTCCAGGATATGTCACAATCCACTTACCTTCAGGCGATGTTCCCCTTCTGTTGACAGGCCCCTGTGGCATACCTGAGGCAGGTCTGGGTCACATGAGGCCCTTATTCTTGAAATAGCTTTGGAGAAGGCTCGTCTGCGGCCTCTGCACCCTCTGAGCACTCCTCAATCTTGTGTGATTTTCAGGGGTTCTGGAGACTGCTTGAGAGCACAGCCCTTTCACATGACATTTGAAGGTCCAGGGGTCATGCGAGAACACTCCCCCATTCTCATATGAGCTCCACAGCCTTTGCAAATCATGTGAGAATGTCTTTTGTGAATAGTCATTGGGTATTGATTTAGGTGATTAATGACACCCAAAATATTGTGGTGTGTCATCTTTGACACTTGTGTCATAGGTTCACCATCACTGGTGTACATGGTGAAATTATATTGTATAGAAAGCAACCAAATTAGTGTATGAAATTTACAAGGTACAGATTACTATGGGAAGTACACTGTATTACCATACTGTCTTAATGTGATTATTTTACTCACACATTCCTGGGGACAAGATTTAGCCACAGAGCCTTGTCATTCTGGCAATATTTGTTTTTTAGAAATGAAGACCAGAAGCTACTTAGCAACCTGGCTTCTCTTATGAATGTGGAAAATAATGAATCTTCCGTTCAGTTTATTTTTGGTTTTCTGCATATGTGGAAAGACTGTTACATAAACCTGTTCCCAAAATGATGATTAAAAGGATCGTCCAAGTTTTATTTAGTTAGTTGACAGCTACAAGGAAACTCAAAACAGGTGTTTCCAGCATTTGGCGATTTGTCCTTTAATATTTGGCATGGACTATTAAGAGCATACCAATTTATGAGGTAAGGGATTATGGTAGGGACTACAGTTTCCGTTTCCTAAAGCAGGATAGACTGGTTTGAAAACACCTACCTTTAGGTATTGCATGCTGGTTTTTTTTAAAAAAATATTTTGACATGGATGAAAGGGTACATGTACATTTGTCAACCTTACAACCAGTGCAGCAGTAACCCTGACATAAATTGGCAATACTAAGGGAAGGAATCAGCAAGATGGGCCAAGCCCACAAGACCGTCCCAGGATCTAAGTCAGATCTCATCAGACCATAGCTTGTTCTACTCAGGCCCTTCCACTGAGCTAATTTGACCTGTGCTTCTGACCAATTATGATATAAGTGTTTTATATCTGTAAAACGAGTCAGTCTTTGATTCCTGATGACTGCTTGGACAAGTCCCTGCAATTTTCTTGGCAAGATTTCAGAGCTGGTTTGCCATTGCCTCATTTCTAGAGCTAAGAAAGAGTGACTGGCTCACAATCATCCATCTGGCTTTGGGCCTAACACAGGACTAGAACTCACATTTTCACAATTTCTAGTCTGGTGCCTTAACTGCTGTAATCAACTGTCTTTCACTGAATGTAATACTATACTGAAATCTATCTTGCAGTTTTTCAGAAAAAAAACCTTTTTCTTTGGAATTTTATTATACAATATGTGCAGTGGTAAGGATGTGCAAAATATGATTTATTCTCCTCCTAGATTATGTTATCTGGGCACTCTGCGGGTAGTTTTCTGGAAATTGATCCCCTGAACAGAAAATGGATTGTCGTTTTGTAAATATGGTGCTGTGGTGATGGGTTTGACAACTAATTAGTTTCAAGCTTCTTAGGTGACACAATGTGCGGCTTCCCATTTCTGTCTATTGCTGTGCAACCTTCTTGCTTCCTCTGTTTCTTGATCTGAAAAAAGTCCATGGGAGCAATTCCCTCAGAATGTTTTCCGTTTCAAAAGAATTGAAATGTGACAAGTGGAGAGACATTCATGCATGGCCTATGCTGGGCCTTTCCCACCTCATGGCCAAAGGCTGACTCTCCACACACTGCTTGAATTTTGGTTCCCATTAATCTTAGCATTGGCTGATAGAACTACCTGTTGAAGGAATTTAGCAGGAACAGAGCCAAAATCTTCTAACCTTCAGAGATGAGAGATTCTTCTCAGCAGGAAGCAAAAGCTTGCTACCTTCCCCACTGTTTTCCCCACTGAGTTTCTATGAAAGCCAGTAGAGAATATTGCAAATGGCAACCACATGATCACAAGGCACTTGATAACTGGTTGTAAGTGTAAACGGTTGCCAAGAATTCAGATTGCAATCATGTCACGGGTCACAGCAGGGGTACTGCTGCAAAATTTTGAAATGTCCAGGAGTGCTTTATAAAATAGTGCTTTATAAAATGTCCAGTATTGCTTCATCCTTTCCAGAGTTGTTTTCATTCCAGACTTCCATTAAATAAACAGTTGTAAGTCAAAGGCTCACTGTATAAGAAATGTTATAGCATCTTGCCAATTTTCATTTTATAGAATTCTTGGGGCAGAGAGAAGGACTCACAATAATTGAAGGTATATTTAATTAAGTTGATCAAATAGTAGTTGCTGCTGCCCTCTCTGATAATAGCATTTTTCCCAAGCTGACACCAGACATTTTCTTTCAAAATTAACTTTCTTTCCTCCTTCTTTTTAAAGTCATATCTGAGAGTTCATTTTAGGTTTGAATGGATTTTACCAGGTCAGGCTTGTGGATAGTCAGATAATTACTTAGTGGAATATTAGAAGCATGGAATTCAACTAAGCTATTAAAATCAGAATTGTTTCTTCTGAAAAAGGTGCTTAGTACGGAGGATTGCCCGAAGCAGTCACTGAATCCTTTTGGAAATTAACAGTTTAAAAATGTGATTTTCTGAACAACAAATTATTCATTAATCAGTGATCATGTGCATTCAAGTGGATATAAATGCCACTTTGTACAGAAACTACCATGTCTGATTAATGATGGTTGCTGACAAAAATTGTTAAATAAAAAACAAGTTGTCTGCTTTTTATCTGGGCTTGTACTGTCCTTCCGCCAACATTTTTTTATTAAACAGGTTCTTTTTAGTAATGGATAACTAACTGAGGTTCATATATGGTCAGAGCCATAATTCGTTAATAGTGATAAGTATATAACAAGAAAGGCAGGGAAAAGGAAGTTGAACAGTTGGCCCAAGTGGCTCTATTATAAACATTATTTCACCGGGTTCATGTTACCAGTCATCCCAAGTGTATAATCTATCAGATTATTCTACAATCAATTAGAAATAAATTTTATCCATTTCAGTGACAGTAATTGCTGAAGAAATGGACTTGGATTAACAGCATTAAGAGACAGTATGTAGAAATGTATTCCGTTAAGTATAAAGGGGGACTTACTAGTTACCTCATTTTTCCTTTAAGGATGTTAAGACTGACATACAAGACATGTTCAAAATAACAATCCTGTGAGTAGAAATATCCATAGGGGAGTAAAAACAAACCTGTCAGGATGGCTGCCACTATGCAACCAAAACCTGACCCTTTGTTTAAGTGTGCACATAAAAAGGAAGCAATGCATAGTTGGAGTTACAATCTTAACTTTTTTGACCATGCATTTGCTTGTGAAGTAGGTTAGAGTGAGGGAAAATATTCGATCCAAGTGTTTGCCCCATTAAGTAGATCAGATCAGGAAATCAACTCTACAGAAAGGATAAAACTACTTTGGTTAAGATTGGTTATAATAACAGAATCTTGCAAGGCTGGTTGTATAGTGCTTGCCACTTCTTTCTCCTTATAATTCAGTGAATTAGGGAAGTGTCTGTCAGAGCCACTTCCAAATGTTACCAGGACACTCTTGTTGCCTTGGCAGTGGAGTTTGCATAACTCTGTTAAGGTCATTTTCCTTACTCTTTACAGTGATGGACCAAAATCAGATCTTTTTGATACTCTGCAAGCAAGTCAGCTCCACCACTAAGTGCAAGACTGATTGTGCTGTACCTTCTCTCTTCCTTCTCATAGGCCAGTGAATCAGGGATGAGTCCAACTGAGCTTCTTCAATGTTATCACGTGGTTCTGGACTTTATAAAAAATCTTTTAGCTTCTTTTGCCTTGGCAATATTTCCTGCATACCTCTGTCCTTACTCCCTACACCAAGTTATCAATAAAGTTCACAATCAGGTGGGAGTTAGGTCCTGGGTCTTCCTTGTCTTGGTCTGATGCCTTAATTGCTATACCAGATTGCCTCTCTGGTACAAGAATGAGAGACAGTGATAGATTGGGAAAAGAGAAAGCAGATGAAATGGAATGTTACTCTTTTTCTTTTGGTCTGAGTCTCCATCCCAATATTGCATCATGTTTCTAAAGGAAACAAAATTGTGTGTGGCTCTTGTCAGTGGCTACATCCCATATCAGCAAGAGAGGTATGTGGTATATATAATTTGCTTCACAGTTTCTAATCTAATTTGTGCACCTCTCTCCCCTTATCCTGCAATGCTTAGGGAGAAAAGGGTCTATTAGATCAAGCAAGTGAAACAGGGTAGAAACTTCCTTATGCACTTCCTTATGCACAGTCCAAACTTCCTTATGCACAGTCACCCATGCCCTCGTCACTTCCCGCCTGGACTACTGTAACACTCTCTACATGGGGCTCCCCTTGAAGAGCACCCAGAGGCTCCAACTGGTCCAGAATGCGGCCGCGCGGGTAATTAAGGGAGCGACTCAGGGCTCCCATGTAACACCTCTCCTGTGTGAGCTGCACTGGCTCCCAGTGGTCTTCGGGTGCAATTCAAGGTGCTGGTTTCCACCTTTAAAGCGCTCCATGGCATAGGACCGGGTTACTTACGAGACCGCCTTCTGCTACCAATAGCCTCCCATCG
>JANHZT010002422.1:198643-229072 GCA_032468215.1 Stegonotus admiraltiensis
TTCCATCCCACCCCCCACTCCCCACCCCCATCCTGAAATCAGTGGGCTAGTGGACTGTTGGAGCGGGAGGCATCATTTTGAGATTTCTCTTTAAGCTTTAAGTTCTTTGGAATGCCTTGACATTCATATAACCTGAATTCATTCATAGATTTTTAATGATAAATGTAAGTGTTGCTGAATAATGTTAATCTGAGAGGTTGCTTTATAATAGGGGTTTCAATTTTTTTGAAATTTAAAAAAAAATCATTTAAAAAAATTCCTAGAACTTCTGATCAAGAGGCAAACCTCTAGTGATAGAAAAGCAGCTGTTTTTGAATGAGCTTTATTCTCTTTTGCTCTTAGTTTCTCATGGAGCCTCCATCAAGTTGTCACAATTGTCTAGATTCCACAGAACACAGTTTGAAGAACTCTGCTTCAGGGTGGATTTGACAGAAATCAAGTCAATTTAAATCACGATTTAAATTGTGATTTAAATCATCAGTAAAAAGGCTTGATTTAAATCAACGTGATTTAAATCATAATTTTTAAAGAGCAACTGTCATCTCTGTCCCGCAGCGGTTCCTCCTCTGACCCACTGTTGACCCACCGACAGTCCCATTCACTTTAATGAGGCAGCTGGTGATGCAGCAGTGACACAAGGTGAGGGACATGTGTGAGTGGATGCCCGCTAACAGGCTGCCATGAAGGATCTGAAATGACAGGTGCTCTTTAAATGTAAGGACTCATTCCTGCTGCTAGTTAGAATCTTTAATATTATTATTATTTGCAAACAAAATGAAGGTTTCCTATTTAGAGTGCATATTATCTCAGCTTGCAGAGCTTGGGTTCATGGAATGAGTTTACCAAAAATGTAAATATTGCAGCCTCATGCTACATAACTAAGCTCCATTTTCTGCTGAATTATTAATGTGTCTTAAATAGAAAACTATCTTTAGATAGATTTTTACTCCAAAAAGCATGTCATTAAAATAAATACAATAAAAATAAAAAAATTCAATTTAAATTAAAAAGAAACCCAATTTAAATTTTTAAAATCCAGTTTTTAAAATCCATTTTTATCCACCCTGCTCTTTTTTATTTCACCTATGCAAATGGAAGAAGAGTATTGGATTTTAAAAGATCATATTTGGCTTCTTTTTGCTCCTAACATTTGACATTAAATTTACCAAAGGTGTTATAAATCAATTGTATGTTTAAATGAAAATTCCCCAGGAATTCCTAAGAGATGTGCTGAGTATCAGTTGCTGTGTGTTGTATTAGGAAGTCTGAAGCATCTAAACCAGGGTGTCAAACTCAAGACCCGGGTCACGTGGTGCTTAGATCTGGCCCACGGAGCTATCCTGGAAACAGCAAAAGACTGGCCCATGGTGCCTCTGCTAGTGAAAACAGAGCTCAGGAGGCTCATGGGCGGCCCTCACGAACACCATTTTTGCTGGCAGAGGTTTGCAGGAAGCTGTTGCAGCTGAAAACAGAGCTTGCGAGCCTGTTTTCACTGGCTGAGTGCTTGGACCACCATAGACGTCGCTGACACGAGTGATGTTGAGCTGGCCACGCCCCCTGGCCATGCCCTCCTACACCCCCGATGTAAAGTACAACTCTGATGTGGCCCTCAATGAAATCGAGTTTGACACCCCTGATCTAAATGAATGACACATTCATTCATGGGTACAACTTGAAAGCTTGTTATGAAAATAAATAAAAAGAGGGCTCCATCTTTACCACTCAGAAGATGCCCCATGTACAATAAAATCTCAGTGCTATGGACTTCTTTAACAGCTCATTGAATTTTCATTTAAATTGTTTATCCCTCAGCTAATACATTTCACACCCCTGTGAGCCAAAATCTTAAGTGAGATGGTTCCAGAGATTGTACTATTATCTATATAAAGAAGACCATTGATACTTGACTTTTTTGTAGTTTTGGCGAGAGTATTGCAGAATATCATTGCCTGAGGTGCACACTTCCATTTTTATGTGTCAGATTGATTTTTCTGCTTTTGATTTCATGCTTTCTCATGAATACTGGATTATAAAAAGATAACATCTGTATTAGTGAAATGAAAAATTATTTTTTGACAGATCTGTTGGCAGGTGTTCATTGGATATTGCCTATGAGAAATAATACATACTTTTCACTGACACCAAATTCTGAGCCTGTGCTTGGAACTTTTTTATGACGTATGTTTCAGTATCTACAACTATTAGGCAAAGAAAGTGACTTAGCCAAAAGCTGTCGGTAATCTTTCTATTTAGGTTTGCATCATGGAATGGAAGAATAAATGCAATTACAAGATTAGGTGATTACATCTCATATTGCAACATGAATCTCCCCATTGTGAACACAAAGCTTGTCTTCATCACCTTGACATATCACTTTCAATCATTTGAATGTTATCAAGGCATCAGTACTCTGTCAGGTGGCAGTAAAGTAAAAGTCACTCCATTGCTTCAGGGGGCAGAAATCATCTGTACAAATTAAAGCTTAACATTACTGGTTTGATTTCTTAACAGTGCTGCATAGACAACTATGAAGAAATAGTTACACTCCTTCTGAGCCATGGGGCCAATGCCAATGCAAAGGACAATGAACTGTGGACTCCTCTGCATGCAGCAGCAACATGTGGACACATCAATCTAGTGAAGATCCTGATTCAGCAGTAGGTGACCTGTGATACTTGGCATTTTTGTTGACTCAATTTTGTGCTAAACCTAGTCTACACAGAACCCCCTTTAAAACATATGTGAAGACAAATTGGGTAAAGTGTGGAGCTGTATGTGCTGTCCTCACCAGCGTCCCTAGATTTATGTACCTACTATTGCAGACCTCCATGCAGTCATCTGGAAGATCTAAATAGGAGCTATGTTCACATTTAGTTAATGAGATTTTCCTATGATCCTGGCTTCCAATTTATGCAGAAAGCTATACTCCCATTCAAATAACAGAGGGCAATTCTCCTTTAGACGTTTTTACTCAATGTGAATAGATCAGGGAAAGCATGAGTGTGGTCAGTGTCAAGGGTGGGTTCTACTTACCTTTACTACCAGTTCACAACGAGAGCGTGCATACATACTCACTTTGCTCGCTCGTGCGCTTCTGCGCAGATCGTCCAATATGATGTCCGGGTGGAGCCTCCCTCCGCTTTTACTACTGATTTGCAAGAACTGGACATAACTGGGAGCAACCCACCACTGGTCAGTGTACATTGTCTATTCTGAACCGTTACAGGTTCAGGCAAATGCTTGAATAGAGTGCCTTCCATCTTTTGGGTGCAGACATTTTAGAAAACTGCAACAGAAAGATATCTTGTCTCTGATTTCAAAATATAAGCCCTTCAACAGCTAAAGTGTTCTCTTGAGGAGCAGATTGTAGTGGAAGTACTGTATACTAGCTTTTTTAAGAGGAAATTCTCATTAAAAGGGGTTTCTCAATAAAGAAATGTCTCCCTCAGCTTCCAGATATGTTATAAATCTATTTTCTTTGGGTAGATTGTAATTGCAGCATATGTCTTCATTCTATCAGACCAATGGTGAAGCAGAAATTTTAATGGAAAGGTAGGATAAAAAATGAAATACAGTATAGTGATGAGATCAAGACAACATAGTAATGAGATAGAGACAAGATGAATAGCTTCAGTATCCAGTGACATAATGGTCTGGTAGGGTTCTTCCATATGGGGCATATGTGCTGATTTGGGATCAACACCGTACCATTGCTATTGGTAGACTTTTCTACAAATATTGGCTGCAGTTTAATTCCAGCACTAAAGCAGTAAAGACACTTGTTCAGCAGAAATGCTAGAGCTGTCCTGGTGAATAGTTTTCAGTTGGTGAGAATCACCTCATCCTGTTTCCCAGCTGCTCAGCCTTTTCTCAGTTCCTGTTAAAGTCAAGTGTGTTGCTACCACTTCACAAGGTGTCATTTAAGGAGCTGAAGTGAGGTGGCTTTTTACCAAGATGGCAACAATAAATCTTGTAAGATACTTCTGAGCATTTGGAGGATGGAGATGATGGTTGTGTAGAATGGATAGGCATGCTTTTTCAAACCCTTACAAGACTATTTCACATGACTGTTAAGGTCACATGACTGTTAAGGTAAGAGTCCATAACGTTCTTCATCTACATCTAATTTATTTTGAGAAGAGTAAATATTTGTAATCATGCTCTATTTTTTTTTCCATCTTCCTGCTTGAGGTTACCCATGGTATAAATTTAGTGGGGATGTACATGAAAATAATAAGGTGCTTCGGACTTTATACTGATGTAATGTGTTGCAGAGTTTTATTTTTTAGTACGTAAGCAAAAGTAAGTTCTTTGGTAAATTTGTGTATTTGTGTGCATGTGTGCCCATGTATATTATTATTATTATTATTATTATTATTATTATTATTATTATTATTAATATTATTAATATTATTAATGAGATTTATATGCCGCCCTATCTCCAGCCGGACTCAGGGCGGGTCACAACAGTTAAAAAACATCTAATGAAAAAGTTAAAAAGAAATTAAATCCAAATCTCATAATTTAACAGTTAAAAGTGCAATTAAGACTAACAAGTTAAAAATTAAAACCCCATCAGTCCAGGCCGGCCAAATGAAACAGCCACATTTTCAGGTCATGACGGAAAGAGCGGAGGTCAGGGGCCACCCGGAGCTCCAGGGGCAGTTGATTCCAAAGGGTAGGTGCACCCACAGAGAAAGCCCTTCCCCTGGGGGTCGCCAGCCGACACTGTCTGGCCGACAGCACCCTGAGGAAGCCGTGTGTGTGTGTGTGTGTGTGTGTGTGTGTGTGTGTGTGTAGATGTGTATAGATGTATAGATCTCTCATTCTAAGAAATATATAATTTCTTAGTCGTAGAGAATATTCTTTTTATACTTAAGGTTCCAAGATGAATCCTTGCATCTCTAATTAAAAAGCAAAGATAGCTTGACTTGATCAGAATAGATAATAGCAGACTAGATGAACTAATACTGTAGCCTCACCTGGGATAAAGCAGTTTTTATAGCCGTCTTTGAAATTGGCTGAAAACAATAAAAGCATCTCAGCAGTTAAAATAAAACAGCAGTCAGATCTCCTCACTGAAACACACAAAAGGCACACCTTAATTAAACAGCTTGGAATTCTGCCAAAAGGAACCTATTATGGCACTAATCCAAATCTTTGGGAGCAAATATAAAGGTTGTGAAGCAAATAATTAAAGTGATGATTCTGCAGATGTCTTGCTTTCAAACTGGCCAAAGTTTAAAATGAAAAACTGGCAGTATGAATTGGGTCTAAAAAGAAATTGTAGCATTTGTTAATGGAACATGAAGATTCTAATTCAGAGATGGAGAAAGGGACTGGGCCATTCTGAGGAAAGACAGTTTCAGTGTTTAGAGCCAATACTGACTTTTCACCCCCTGCATTTTGCTCTAACGGTGGGCATCAGAATCTCAGTGACCCTGTTTTCTGGCTGCTCAATCCATGGTTAGTGTTATTCATGATTTAATGTATAAGAGGACCAATTTTGAATGCATTACAACCCTATTGTGCATGGGAAGGGGAGATGTTCTCAGAAATATGGCTATCTGTGTGTGGCATCAGGTGTGGCTCTAGGGCAGTGAACTGGCAATTGTCATCTGAGAGATTCTGGTGGGTTTCAGGGGAGCTACTCCAAAGATAACCAGATATGAGACACTGTTCATTACGTCAGACTGTAGGGATTAAATGGAACTCTTGCTAGTGAATCGTCCTCCTGCTCCATGGCAGCTTCCTTATGTGAACTGTTCAGTGCTGGTTTGACAGTTGCCAGCCCTTTTGATGTGGACCAGGTCAGACACCACAACTTTTCCAGGAATGTTACTGTATTATTGTAGGGTATAGTAAGAGACTCTTGTCACAGTCTGTCAGAATTTCTCTCTGCCCCATTTTATGCTAAACAGAATCAAGGTGGTGCTATTTTGAGTTTCTTTCTCACACTTTCCATTTTCCTAGAAATTAGTTATAATTTTTCCTCTTTTAATGGTTCATCCTTTCGTTTACCAAGGTCACCTCTATTTTCCTTTGCTGCAGCTGAGTTTCCCAAATGTATGATAATGGGGGGGGAGGGGGCAGACCCTTCATCTTGAAATATCTAGTCCACTGATGGCTAACCTTTTTGCCGTTGTGTGCCAAAAGCGGGGGGAGCCCGGTGGGCTCGTGCACGTGTGTGCCCACACCCATAATTCAATGCCCCCATGCCATGCACACCCACATGCATGTGTGACCCCCCGTGTTCCCCCCGCTTTTGGCACACGATGGCAAAAAGGTTACCAGTGAGCCCAGTAGGCCTCTGGAGCCTGGGAAGGGCAAAAATGGCCTTCCCATACCTCAGAGGCCCTCCGGAGGCCAGAAACGGCCCATTTCCCGCCTTCTGGTGGGTCCAGAAGGCCTGAATATTAGCTGGGTGGTGCACACATGTGTGCTGGAGCTGAACTAGGACAATGCTTGCATGCCCACGGATATGGCTCTGCGTGCCGCAGGTTCGCCATCACGCATCTAGTCAATTAGATTGAGACAGCTTTGGAGTTCAAGGCCACCATGGCAACTATAGACCTGACCCAGATTTTTAAGGGTCACATGTTAGATCTGTTGGGGTTTTCTTTGCCTCACAGTGATGGTGGAATGTTAATATGTCCATTTTTATGATCTGAAAACTCCCAATTACCTTTGCCGTTCTCTCAGTTGTACTTTGCTACAGAGAAGAAGGACCTAGAGTATTCATTTGGTCCACTCTAGATACTTAATGGACCCCATTAAGATTCAAAGGAAGTTGGGATTGTTCCTGTTGAGTTTCAAAGGAAATTGGAATGTCCATTCAGGGAAACCACAAGGCTCTTTCCCCCCCCTACTCCTTTTCAACACTGATACGAGGTGCCAGATGACATGATTTGGTGAAATATTATCAGTGTGCTGATAGCACTTGTAAATCTTTGCCCTATGAACTTGCCAAAGCTCTTTGCCAATGTCTGATGGCTGGGAGGAATGGGAAACAACTGGCTATAGCTCAGTTCTGGCAAGATAAAGTATCTGTGTGTCCCTGCCCCCAACACATGGATACATGGAGATTTATATAAATAACCTGACATAGAGCCAAGTTATTTCAATATCAGCTGTCTCCGATTGTTTCTGCTTATTCAGACAGATTGGACATACCTCAGATTGCATCTTTGAAGCAGTGTCACGTAGTGAGACCATGGAGATATACTTTCTCTGTCTCAATGCTTCCCTGTAGAAATATCATTCTACCATGAGATTCAGATTGCCCAGTTCCATGTTCTGAAAAGCTCTAAAAAGGTGTCTATTTCCTCAGGCAGTGGACCAGGATGTTAAATAAATCCAGCTGTATGGTTGTAGGTTGTAAGGGTCTTGAAAGCATTATATTAACATTATTGTTGTGGTTATTTTTATTTGAATTGTTGGATTTGATTGTTATGGTTTAACTGATTAACTATTCATGGTCTTAGAAGAAAGATAGACCATCATAAAAATATTTGAATGAATGAATGAATGAATGAATGAATGAATGAGTCAGCCATCATATATTTACTCACTGTAGCCTATTTCTGAGTTGATCACAGAAGATTACTACAGAAATAAAATAAAACACAGCTATCTTGAACTTGGAAGAGAAGGATATGCTTTGGCTATAGCATTCAGTAATAAGAATATAATACTTGTTTCATTGCAGCAGTTGAGCTTTTGGTATCAAAAGAGGCAATGGGCTGGATTCACTTTTATTTGTTTATTTGCAGAACACAAAGCAGCATATGTTTGTTCTAATCAAAGCAGGATTCTGTCAGAAGTCTTTTGGATCAAAGAGCTTATTTAAGCACAAAATCAAAAGGCTTCAGTGTCAGAGCATGGAAGCCAGAGAGATTTGTAAAAGTAACAGCAGCACAAAGGAAGTCTGATCCTATGCTTTGTTTGCTGATATAGACAGAGAAACAGCTTGCAGGTGCATTTTACATTTTAATTTCCTCTGTTCTCATGGGGTAGAAAAATGAGCATAAATACCCATAAAAGTGGTTGGTTGGTCTTCTTCAAAGGCTTTCAGTGTCAAGGTAGGTCAAGCTTAATCTGCACTGATCATTTTCATCTTGAACTTCAAGTAATTCAGAATACTTGGTACCTTTTGGGTAGTTTATCCGGGGATAGGTATCAGCTATTGCAGCAGAATGGTGGGTTTCTCAATTTACAGTAGATATCTTCACAAAGTAGCTCGTAAAATAGAATGAAAGGATATTTTAGGGAAATGTGTGTATGGAACTATTGCTGTGTATGAGGCCATGTTTATATCCTCCTTAATATCCAATCACAATAGAAAACCTGAACTAACAGGAAAAATATTTTAATTCAGATAGGTGCTTGATTTTGAGCTGTTTGCTGGGGTATATTTTGTTGTAAATAGTTTTTTTGAATTTTCCATCATATTTGTGGGCAGAGAAGTTTGGTGGTCATTCCTCCAATTTTCTCCAGGAAATTGGAAATTCTCTATCAGTTTCTCAAGGATGGGACCCTTCTCTGGCAGGAATAGTTCATCCCTACTGAAAAAGTCAGGGGATGAGTTCCTTCTTTGGATTTGCCACATATACAAAAAGATGTACAAATGATTGTGTAGTGAAAGGTAGCTAACTTATTAACTTAAATGCAAGATTTCCATAATCTATATTCTTCTTTCCTTTGAAAAATTCTCCTATGCCAGCTCTGTTATATTAAATTGAGTGAAAACTATAGAAAATAGTAACATGTTTTTACTCAACACTTTGATTAGTCTCATTATTATGTTTTAAGATGAACTGCTTTTATGTGATTAATATTCTTAAATGCTATTAGTAGTGAAATGGCAGTAATTCTGTCAAACATCAAAATCCAGGGAAGGCCACTGGTGGTTTATTCTGTTTCTACATAAAGATTCATGAGGACAAAGAATGTGCTAGAAGGACATACTGAAGCAGAAAGGAAAAAGTAGAAGAATTTATAAGGTTATTTGATGAGATTAACTGCTCAGACAAAATAAATAACTTAGGTTTCCCGTACTTGTAATATGTAGCATGGATTGGTTCATAACTTGCACTAAAATGGTTTGTTCAACAAGTATAATACAGTAAGCATAAACCATAATTTGTAAAATACAGTAATTAGATTTGTACAGTAATAAGCCAGAAACAACAAACTACATTCTGGCTTAGTGTGATATGCTATCCCAATTGTTGTTGTCAAGCATTATCTTAGAGACTATTGCAGTCTTTCCTACCCTATGTACTGCTCTAATATGTGGTTTTTAATTCCCAGAATTCCCCAGCTTAATATAACCATTGCTGAGAATTATGAAAGGTCTGTGCATTGAACAAGTGGGAGAGACTTGATCTGTTTGATAAAATCTGCCATGTTTGCTTGGTAGGCCAAAAATGTGGCTAACATAGGAAATTATAAAAACAAATCATAAAGGAGTGGCTGCTAGTTTAGGGCACGCATACCTCTCAGCACCGTCTACTGTAATAAATAAATAAATGTTCTCCAAGAATGTAAACATTTACAATACTCAGTACTGATTACTTATTTTAAAAAAATGCTCAATCATCTTAGAATTTAGTGAGACTCTTGGGAAGTATGTTTGCTTTGTTAGGTTAGTGGCAACTTCTTTAGTAATCAGTAAAAAAAGCCATGGGGTTGCAGATTGATATGGCATTGATAATGTTTTGTTTTTAAATCTCATAAATCTCATGCGAAACTATGAGACAAATGAGACCAGCACTGGAAAACATGCAGGAGAAACATAAATTCCCATAAATTATCCATTTGCCCATGAAATGCATTTCCTATGAAACCTACCATATTTATTTATTTATTTGTAGCTTGTCAAATCAAAAGACCAAGACGGTGCTTACAACACATTGAAATTATAAAGAACTGCAACAATAATAAATTAGCACTCCTCCGCAATAGCATAAGTAACACTTAGCTAGGGTTGAGAGCTCAGTAAAATAAAAGTGACCTCAATGACCAGTCATCTTCTAAATACCACTCAATATGTAAATTCATTTAATATATAATTAGAAAATTAAAAATGTGACCTTGCTGCATGCTATGTTAAAATTAGAAATCATCTAGTTTTCAATGGTCATTTTACTAGAATGTCAAGAACTACATTTCAAAAATCTGTCCCAAAATGGTAGAAAGTTTCTATGGGTGAAATGACAGCTGTAAAGTTGCCCAGGGGACAAAAAATGGGATCATCTTTTTTGCTCCACCTACTCTGTGGGGCTCTGGGAATGGTGAGGATGCTGGCAGGCTGTACCTGGCCTGGAGGCTGCATTTTTTGCCCCTTACTATACATCCTTCAAAGTGCCTGAGGATTTTCTGTCCCAACTGTGCAGATATCTCTTATGTCTTGCTTTTTTTTCTTGTAGTGGGGCAGACCTACTGGCAGTCAATGCAGATGGCAACATGCCATATGATCTCTGTGAAGATGAACCAACTCTGGATGTTATTGAGACCTGCATGGCATACCAAGGTAAGCAGGATATGGGAACCTGGAGCATCAGATGAGATTCTGTCAAATTTTTGCCCCACTGTATAATTTTTTTTGTTTGGGGACTAAGGCAGCTTGTACCAATCTTTTCCCTTTCAGATGCATTGGTGTGAAATGCTCATTTATTCTTGCTGTTGATCACAACTAGAATTCTGGGAGTTATAGATAAACATAGGTGTAGCACCAACAGATTGGAAAACACTGTTCTGCCATCTAAGCACTTATTTGGGACCAGATTGCACTAAAGGTAGTCGATTTACAACAGTTCATTTAGTGACTGTTCAAAGTCACAACGGCACTGAAAAATGTGACATGACTGTTGCAGCATCCCCATGACCATGTGATCAAAATCCAGATGCTTGGCAACTGGTTCATATTTACGACCTTTGCTGTGTCCCAGATCATGTGATCACCTTTTACAGCCTTCTGACAAGCAAAGTCAATGGGAAAGCCAGATTCACATAACAACCAGGTTACTAACTTATCAACTGCGGTGATTCACTTAACAACTGTGGCAAAAAAAGTCATAAAATGGGGCAAAACTCACTTAACAAATGTCTCACTTAACAACAGAAATGTTGGGCTCAATTCTGTGCAGAAGCAGCATTTTCATTCATTTGTTCATTTTATCAACTGTGAGTTATATTTTCTGCTTGGCGTCATGGATACATAATATGTGCAATTGTTTTGCATAAAATAACATTTGTTTATTATTATTAGATTTGGAAACGATCAATTTAGAATGAAAAAGTATCATTCATAAGAATCCTGATTTTTTAAAATGCCTTTTTAATGGTTTTTCTTACTGAAAAGATAGCAGGGTTGTTCAGATATTACGTGTCAATATAATGGTATAAAAAGTAACCAAAATATAAAAAGCAAATATCAATATATTTGCATTATCAATATATTTCTTTTACAACTTTTTCCATAAGAAAATGTTTTAAAAAACCCTTGATTTTTTAATATTTTTTTTAAATGAAGTATTAATAATTTTTTTTTTGATTTTATTTATATGCCGCCCTTCTCCGGAGACTCAGGGCGGCTTACAATGCGTTAAGCAATATTATATATATAATTATATATATATATATATATATAATTAAGAAAAGTGTTCATATATTGCAATGCAATGTTTACTCTCCCAAATGATTTCTAAACTTATGTAATAGGAAGACTATTTAGAGTATCAAATCATTACAGTTCATTTACACAAAGGACACATTATACAATACAGCTCTGAAGTCAAGCTCAAGGATGCAACTTTTCCTCCAGTTGGCACTGAGATATTTCATAAGGAAAAGAAGGACTTGGTACATTTTTTAAAACTCACAAGTCTATTTCCTCTTTCTAACTTTAGATAGAGAGTTCAGTAGAATTTTTCTGATCTCCAGTATGCCTTAAAGCACTGAGACTAGGATAGACACATTGTACAGTATTATGTTATATCTTCAATTTTATTGCCATTAAAAAAAAAGAAGAAATACAGAGAAAACAATATGCAAAAATAATTGAAAAGATAGCAATATGCACATGTCCAGCAAATTAATTAGCTATTGAGTTACAATAGCAAGGCAAAGAAAAGAAATTAAACAAGGGGAACAAACAAAAATAACCCTAAAAATTAACTTACCAAATTAGTTTAAAAATAATAAAAACTTAGCTGAGGTTAAAAAAAACCCACACAGAATAAAAATGGTCACAGACAGAAGCATGTCTTTTAGGCCTTGCATAAGGCTGAGAGGGTCAGGACAAATCTGGGGGAAAGAAGTTCCAGAGAGTGGGTTCCAGGACAAAAAAAGGCTATGTTTCTGGTCCTGAATAAAAGTTGTTTAGTCTTGTAAAATAAGATAAAATCTAGGCCAAAGAGATACTTAATTGCATCACTGTTTCTGAAGAGTCAAAAAATACCTTTTCAATTTTCTTTTCAATCTTTGATATCTGGGGTAATAGCACTTTTCATGGAATCTCATCATTTTTTGGTAATATGGGTTATATTAGATGTTGGGAATAGAGAAGAGAATTATACTGAGACCCTGGGATTGGAATGGGGATTGGAACGGGCATTTTTGCATTTAAATATATAAATGAGAAAGGCAGTTTTAAAAATTATTTTGTTTTCCTATTCATTTGCTTTTAATGTTTCCAGAAATTGTTACAGTACAAATTTCCTCTTGTATTCATTGTAGGAATCACACAAGAGAAAATCAATGAGATGCGAGCTGCTCCTGAACAGGGAATGGTTGATGATATTTCAGAGATGATTGCAAGAGGAGAGGATCTGAACATAATAGATGCTCAAGGTGCTTCACTGGTGAGCCGTAGCCACATTGCTTTTACAGCTGGCATGCAGACTGGCCATCTTTGAATATAGTTGGACCTATACACCTTCAAGATACCCTGTAGGGTTTTCTTAAAGAACGTGGTCCTAAAATGGCCAGTGTTCAAATCGGGGGGGCAGGGGGGGGGTCCTCCATGAAAAATTAAGAAATTTTACTTTTTTTTTTCTTTTGCTTGGTTTGGGTCTCATTATTTTTGCTCCAGCCTTTATATATATATTATGCCAAGGTATAAATGCTGCTTCTCCTGTATTACATCTGGAAAAGCATAGCTGCTTTTAACTTGGAAGCAGACATATGGAGACTTGTTAGATTCATGATTAGGGCTGCGGATATGATTTGGGTGTGTTGTCTATTACATTTGCTTGTTTCCTGCAACAGAATGGCTGGAATTGAAATTTGAGGTTGCAAATGAATGCAAAAAATAAATAAATTCCCAGCCCAGTGTTCAAGTTGCCACATGCAAACTCTAGTACATGTACACTAAAGACAGAGTTAAATACAATGTTTCTATACAGTTGACATTTACATAGAAATTAATGTTTCTATACCGTTGACAACTACATAGAAAGTAGCTGGCAGAAATATGGAATTGGCCAAAGATTCATTTTGTAATCCTGTGTCTGTTCAATAACAGCAACAATAATAATAGAAATCTCTTAACATACTATACTGATCTCATGGCATAATCATTAATTTAGGCTAAGTTTGGGACTGGAGATTCGAATAAACTAATCTTATAGTTTTATCTGTCTATTCATCAGATTTGCATTCAACAGTAGAGATTATCATGGAACTGTCTTTCTGGGTGAGGTTAGACTCAATGATGCTAAATTAGGTGCTTCACCCTGTAAAAGCTTCTGCTATGTTACTCTACTGTGTAGTACTGTATATCTCAGAGATTGAACTTGGATTGCAAACTCAATATAATAACAGAGCAAGGGAAATAAATAATCATATTTTTCTTATATTTTCATTAACTTGTTAATGATGAATTCTGTGTTAACTGGTCTAGAAATACATTCAAATAATGTTGTGAAATTTAATGTATAAAACAGAAACAATGAAATGATTTTATAAGAATGGTCCCATGTATTCATAAGTGCTGATACTGACTTTGACAGTGCATGATTTTTTAATAACATGACTGCAGTTCTAATGAAATACACATTGTACAATATTACTAGGTTCTTAGTAATACATAATAGGCATTACCCTATGCTATGGGGAAAAAAAGGATTTTCCCCATATTATCCATTGAATCTAAATAAGGGGTGGGATTCTAGACCAGGGGTGTCAAACTCGCGGCTTGTGGGCCAGATGTGTCACATGCTGGCCATGCCTTGTTTAGCAAAGGGAGAAAAAGTTGTGACGATGCCATGACGACACAAGTTTGACATCCCTGTTCTAGACCAATAAAAGATCTTGTTTCATTCATAAGCTATAGAATTCCCTACTAATAGTGGACAGCGCCCACCATTCTAGGCAGCTTCAAAGAGAAATTCCTAGAGATCAGATTGCTGGGCTTGACAACTGTAGATTATCTCCAGAATCAAAGGTGACATCTTTAAATAAATACTGCTCTGAAATAATATGGAAGACAGCTATTGCCTTTAACTTCTGCTTGCTTTTTGAATGGCTGCTATACATCAAGAATGTTGAACTAGAGAGAAATTTTTTTGCCTATTTCTCCAGGGGTTTTATGGCCATACTTTTTGCTCTGCTGAAATCATGGTACCGTTGTGTAATTAGGAGTGAGGCCATCTCACCAGGGACTTGGGGAGGAAAAATTAGTCTAGTCTTATCCTTCAGAGCCACTTAACACACTTAAATTGCTTTTCTCTTCTTCAAAATTGTTATTACCTGTGGCATGATGTGGTGGGAGGAAAGATCTAGAATGGCATCCATTTTGAATCTTCTCATAACATCAGCTTCAGGGGAGCCTTTTAGGTAAAAGAAGAAGCAAAGTTAATAGGCTTTTTACACTGTACAAATAGAAGCAAAAAAAACCCCATAAAAATGTCCACTTTTAGTTGAGTCCTAAGACATTTTATTTTACTTATTTATTTAAAAGATTTATAAGGCTCCCTATCTGAATGGCTCACAATAGCAAGACATGGTGCTTGATGCCAGATTCCAACTTTGGGCTGCCAGTGTAGATTTTTAATTCAGGCATTACGTGTTTCCATTTGCTCAAGAAATCTTACATTGATTAGTTAATACTCAATTATTATATATTAAATAATGCACATTTATTTGGTTAGATCAATGTAAGAATAGAAGCCATATTCAACACTAGCTTCCCCTAATCTGAAATAAGGCTGACAACTATAGCAAGCCACTGATAATTAAGTCACATAGTGGTGGTCCTGTAGAATGAACACCAGGTTAGCTGTAAGCCAAATCAAA
The DNA here is from genome assembly GCA_032468215.1 of Stegonotus admiraltiensis. Classification (NCBI taxonomy): domain Eukaryota; kingdom Metazoa; phylum Chordata; class Lepidosauria; order Squamata; family Colubridae; genus Stegonotus; species Stegonotus admiraltiensis. Next base: position 213,944 of record JANHZT010002422.1, read on the forward strand.
ACAAGAACCAGTATTAAAAAGAATATGCAAAGAAAAAAAATATACGTAGATACATGTGCATATATTACAGAAAATTGCAGACATTTAAAACATTCTTATTTCTTATTTCTTATATAGTTACATATATCTGCCGCCAATGGTTACCTACATGCAGCAGAACTGCTTCTAGACCAGGGAACCAGACTGGACCTCAAGGACTATGATGGCTGGGAACCCCTCCATGCTGCTGCTTTCTGGGGACATGTATGTGTTTCATTAACAGACCAGTTCAAATATGACGAGCAATCAAGAAAAACTGGCTTATCAAGAGATATTTACCATATAGCTATATGGAATCTGTCCAAAACTGTGTGTCACTGAACATCAGCTTGGGGCTGTTCTTGTGAGAAGAGGCCAGCAGAGGGTAGGATAGTAATTTCTTGCACTACCTAGTTGTGAATTATCTTTAAAACATCAGTATAACCATGTTCCTAGTTTAGCTCAGTCTTGCCCAGCCTAGTATATTTCAGAAGTATTAGATTATGACTTCTAGAATTCTGAGTCACCCATTTACCAAGCTGAGTACAGCTAATGAAAATTTAAATCCCAGTATTTCTGAAAGGCACAACTTGGGGAAAATTGAAGTGAAATATTTATTAGATTTGATTTATTACTATGTAACCTGTTGCCATTGAGGGCCTCATTGCTGTCTCCTGATATACTGCATGTTAGATGACGCACATGTGCAGAATTAGTAGTTTATAAGATGGGTTCAAAAGCTTCATCCACTGTCTCATACTTCATTTTAATTTTAAGGTAGTTATTGAAAACATATCTCACCTTAGAGGGTCTACCTTCATACAGGTAGCCTAGCTTATCTTGCGAGTGCTAGATTTAACTAAAACTTGGGTGATGTTGTGGGAAGGTATTACATTTTAACATTATTTTCTTTATTCCAGATGCAAATGGCAGAGCTCTTAGTGTCCCATGGGGCAAACTTGAGTGCCCGAACAGCTATGGATGAGATGCCAATAGGTGAATTCCTGCCATTTCTATTCATAGCCAAAGTTTTGACAGCATGACAACATTCAAATATCTTGGTTCTCTTTTAGGAATTGCTCTCTTAGCTTGCCCAGCCCTTATATCTTTAAATTAGTCAAAGTTTCTACAAGAAATTATGGATTTGGGAATACAAGTAAAATGATGTTCATGAATAGCATGCAAAGGATGTACAGTAGGTGGTGATGATGAAGATACTGCAGAAGGATTCTTTCAGATTCTTTTTTGAAATTTGCTAAACGTGAAATGTTGATTTCATTTCTCAGACATTGCTATTATGTAAAGTATGGGAAAATGCTCCTTAGAATACCTTTACGTGTGAGAAAATCTGTGTTTTGTATCAAGGATGAAGAAAGAAAAGCTGAGTCTGAATTATGTCTTCATATCACTTTAGAATAAAACCATTGCATTCACTTTTAAATAATTCTTCAGTAATCCTGAAATTGTCAGATGGCCCTAAAAGCTATTTATGTGTTTAATATTTCTTAAGTTGAAAGCACAGCCCAGACATTCACTTGCTCCTAGATTAACTATGGATGCTTAAGGAATAGTTTCAGATGCACTTCTTGGGCAAATATATCCTTCAGAATATAGACGTCCCCTGGATTGCCCACTTCTCTAAATCTACAAATCCTGATATTAGTAATTAAAATGCAATTTGTATATTATACTAATATCCCATATGTACATACATACAAATATATATTTAAATTGGATTTCAAATAGATTTGTAAATAGAAAAAAAGACAATCAGAAAGACATTTTCCCTTCCTTAGAGTCAGAAGAAGGCATGTCAGAAGTGACATATTTACTGCATCTGCAATAAGTAAACAAAGTTGTTTTACAGGACTGCAAATATCTGGGTGACCATTAGATGGAAGCAAAGAGGTACAGAACCTTTTGGGTGCAATTTAACTTTTGGGTGCAATTATCCAGATTTATGTAGCTCTGATATGGTAGCCTTAATCTACAGTGATCTTCAAATTACAGTAGGCAAATCTGCAATCAACTCTATGGTTCTTAAAGATATGCAAGACTCCTATTTTTCCTTATCTGTACCATGTACTACCATGTAGAATGTCTACTAGATGCAATAGTTCATGTTTATGTTTGTTTTATCATCACTGAACAATTCAGTTAAAGGAATTTATCTGTGTTCCTTTAGACCTGTGTGAAGAAGAGGAGTTTAAGGTTCTGCTGTTAGAGCTGAAGCATAAACATGATGTCATCATGAAATCTCAGATGAGACATAAGTCCTCCTTGAACAGGAGAACATCAAGCACTGGGAGCAGAGGGTGAGTGAATAAGGGGGGAAAAATCTGTTCTCAGCCAGTCTTAAGTTTTTTCTAAACCACAGGTTGAACTTCTTGAAGTTGATTTTCACCACGACCATCTAATTTTGAGGTGCAGAAATGCTAACCAAAATATTTGTACTAAGATACACTGTCCCCCAAAACCACTACTATTTTTCTACATGTTTTATCTGAAGCAAATAGGGTCCATATTTCAGATAGATTTTAAAATTAGTATTTCACTCTATTGATAAATCTTTTCTCTATTAATTGGTGGCCTGACCTCATGTTAGAAAATTGTGCACTCATTTGATAGAGTTGAATAAAAGAAACCATCCAGCAGTTCAACATGTGCTGTCATCTATTATGGCATTCAAAATATGCTTTTAACAAATAATATTGACAAAAGATTGCCAAGTTTAAATAGGTTATTATATTTGGCTTGTTCATAAGGCAGGGATCAACAGATCTTTCAAATGGTGGATACATTTGGAAATGTGCTATAGATACCTCACAAAATAGTCATTATCATTGATATAGCCAATTATACTGTTTTCAAGAGAAATCCATATTATGCCCTCTTGTTCTGCATCACTGTACCTTACTATTGTCCTTTGGGGGGGGGCAGATAGACAAACTTATAAACAAAATACTGGCCTGAATCTAGGCACCATTTTTAGTCTAATAAAACAAAAACTCTTGACTTCTGTTCTTTTGGTTTGCTATAAGATCTATGTTACATATCCTTGATTTAAACCAATTGCTTTATACTTTGAGTAATCTGGAAACAGAGTTTCATGCAATGTAAAATGGATAGCAATAGGGTACTTTTTTCCTATTAGCTAGAGGAACATGCAATGATATTTTAAGCTACGAGTACTGCTCAATGGGCAACAGAAAGGGATACCGCAAGTTGCAACTACATCTGGAGTATCATAAGCTTTATGGGAAGCCATAAAAAGAATAGTCCATTAAATGAAACCCCAAGAGATTCCCCATCATAATTAGGATATAGATATGAACTTACTCTAATTAATATCCTGGTGTATGATATGTAAGTGCCAGTTTAGTGTAGCGGTAAAGGCATCAGGCTATGAACCAGGATATCCTGAGTTCTAGGCTCAGAACTCACATTAGAAAATTGATACTTAGATACAAAGCCAGGTGGGTGACTTTGGGCCTCTCTCAGCCCTGAGAAACATGCAATGGCAAATGACTGCCATTGAAAAAACTGCCATGAAAACTACAGGGATTTGTCTCTAGGCAGTCACCAGGAATCAGGATTGACTTGAAGGCACCAAAAAGTAGCTTTGTATTTTTGAATTTAAATGTGCAGTATTTAAATGCTCAAGAAATGTTATTCCATACAAATTGTGATGAAAATTAATTTAGAATCCAAAACTTTCTTAGTGTTTGAATATGTATGTCATGTACTTATTATTTGTCCAACAACTTGTGATAAAAGCAACAGTAAGATTTATAATTAATAGAGGAACAATTTGCAGGTTGACATATTTACATGATTAAATAGCTGTCTGAAAAATCCTAAACCATGAATGTGTAACAGAAATGAATTTAATTTAAAGTGAGGGAGTGATTCAGTATGTGATATGGATGGATGAGGATTCATCCATGAATTTCAATTTTGCGATGGTTGACAATCTACTTTTGACTAAATAAAAAGAATGACTCATGAGTACCACCTGGTGTTAGAAAACTGGTCCGTTTCTGTTCAGGTAGACAGTTTTTTTTTCTTCAGAAAAGTGCAGCTATATTCATTTCTGCAAATCACCATTTTAGTAAATCTCTTCTCTTCACATCTTGTCCTAGAAAAGTGGTGCGGAGGGCAAGTCTTTCAGATCGAACAAACCTTTATAGAAAGGAATATGAGAAGGAGGCTATCATCTGGCAACAGATAGAATCTTCTGAGGAGCAAAGAACTTCTGATTACAATATTGACATTCGGGAGGCTTCCTCTAACCAAGAGAACACAGATCCAGTAAGGAAAATCTAATAATTAATACATTCTCTTGTTCCTATTAAAGCATTTCCAAGCAAGAAACCATGTGAATCTTAATGGAAGTACCAGTTGCATAACTAAAACTCATGGTAACCAAAGCATACTGTATATACTTATTATGCAATCTTCTTTATTTCCCTTTCCATCTTACGTTGATATCATTGCTGGCCCCTCACATTTTTTAAAGGAAAAAAATATTCTGTACAAATTCCTTTCAGTGGAGAAAAAGCCTTGTACTGGTTTAACATTCAGTACAGCAAGACTGCACATTTTCTTCTTAATCATACTTAGCCTCGGAGTTGTGTGTTGGGGCATAATAATAGATGGGGCAAGGAAAAAGAAAACTATCATTGACTTAACCTGATTACCATCTAGATCAGGGGTCTGCAACCTGCGGCTCTGGAGTATGTAGTAGAGCACAAGGGCTTGATTTTATAATGCAAGAAAATCAGTAAACATGGGCAAATTATGGGGTTTTTTTGATAGATGGAACAGCAAAGTTATCCCTTATATTTATTTTCATGTTTCAGAACTTGACCGCTGATACAGCTATAATCCTTCCAGAGCTGGTAACAAAAGGAACACAATGTGATTCAGAAAATCTGCTTCAGAATGGACTCAGTCTACCCTCCATTCCTTACCAATATTCTATTCCAAATGGAGATGTTTGGCTAATGCATTCAGTCCTGGACAGTGATGGAAGCCAAGGATTGCCCTACAATACCCCGGGGATTTCTGACTCTCATCACATCTGGGATGAGTACAAAGAAAGAAGCCACCAAACCCTTTCTGAATTGAAACGGCAGCGAGCAGCAGCCAAACTTCTCAATCACCCCTTTATCAGTACACACTTTGCTAGCAGTATAGGAGACTCAGTGGAGAATGGGGGAGAAGCTAAAGAACATTTGATTAGTTCCAGGACACCTTCTTATACATCCAATGGAACTTCAGTTTATTACACCATGTCAAGTGGTGACCCACCTCTCTTAAAATTCAAGGCTCCCATAGAAGAAATGGAGGAGAAGGTGCACGGCTGCTGTAGGATTTCCTGATTTCAGTTTATTCCTACCAAGTTGGTAGGCATGTTGCATCTACTACTGAATCTTCATTTTTACTTTTGCAAGATCACAGAATCAGGTTTAATCATCTGGGACTGTACCTAATTCCATATTTTGTTTTTGCAGCTTCATTAAAAATTGAGCATGTGTAGATGGAAAGAGAAGTGAAACTCTACACATAACTTTTGTCTACTAGATGAGAGAGTGTTCATTTGATTGCAACTCTAATCTGATTTGAAATATCTATTCATGGGTTTCTGGGACCATAATCGGCACATCAGAAATAAATTCTGTTGACATTGGTACAGCATTACTGACCAATACTCTTTTACAAGCAGACTAGGTAAACAAGAGAGGACCCAGTTTCTCTGTGTAAGGTTTTGCACATGAAGATATATGCACTTTATGATAACAACAAACCCCAAAACATAGCCTCTAATGTGACTGCACTGTTGGAATGTTAACTACCTTGCTGCCAATTTTGTTTTGCCATCATTTATTAGCGTTCATTTTTTAAAATCATGAAGTTGGTTTTGAACTCTTTTAAGGAAGAGGTTATTTTCAGCTCCTCAGAGGAGCAGTACAGTTAAAAAGATTCATGCTTCTATCTATCCTTCTCCACTGAGAGTCCTTTTTAGTTTGCACTTGAAAATATTTTGATATGCATTGCAGTAGTGTAGCAAATTTTACTTCATCATGTTCCGTCACAGAACTTCCATTTTTTATTTTACCTCCAACTTCTATTTTGAAGATTTTGAGAGAAGTTTTCTTTCTTCCCAGTGTTATGCCTTGCAACTTGTACTATTATTTGATTAGCTTGTTCTGCTGTACATTAAAAAAAACCCTTGAAGTGGCTTTTAAATATTAAATCTATACTAGGGCTTGTGGATGAGGGTGGGCATCATTGTGTTTCACTGCAAATTTCAGCTAAATCTCTGTAGTTACCACTTTCTGCATTTTGTTTGGCCAAGAAACTGGTGGCCAGAATTTATCTGCTAGAATTTAGTTGTATTCATAGGAGATCTACATTCCTGAGTCAGGTTCTCCTCATTGGTACACATTTCTCTGATGCTATCCAATTGTGTTAGGAATATAATATTCAGAATTCACTGCCTGCACTTGGAGGGTAAAACTGCAAATTTCCCATGTTAACATTTTAAGAGTGTTGTGCATTGCTCCACTCCACAGAAGCACATGAGGAGGTTTTCACATTGAATAAAGCCACTTAGCAATATCTAGCAATAATATTTGAATTTGCAGATGACCAGCACCATAGTCATGTGGTGGAAGCCTGATTGCCAATTAGAGATAAATACGTGTTCTTATCACCCATAAAATGCTTAACTGCACATTTCATTTTAGTTTGCTGAAAGGTGTACTGGTCACTGTTGATCTTGTTTTTTAACCCAATCCCTTCTTGACTCATACCTGATTTATGAAATAGTAATGATTTAATCTTAATTCTCTATAAAAAATTTTTATTAGAGTGAAAGGAAAGTGTAACTTCTGAAATTCTTCATACTACATCTGATGTACTCTTCCATCAGTTGAAGATTGGATTTGGAATTCTCTTGCTAAAACCCAAAGTCTCTATTCCTTTGGCAACCATTTTGCAAGCAAGAAAGCAAACTAACTTTTCCTTAACAGGGAAAACAGTGTACAACACATAGCAAACTAGCTATCTAAGAGGCAAACTAGACAACTTAGTCTTTCCTACTATATATCCAAGGGTGTAATTTTTAGAATAATTACAGGGCTTTTAAAATTACATATATATATTGCACATGATGCACATGATGAAGGGGAATGTTTCATCTGAAGAAGTGTCTGCAGTTTTATGAAAAGCATTCTAGAGATCTGAACTTGTATTTAACACACAATAATGAGAAATAGTCTTCAATGCAAGATAGCAAATTAAGAGCAGCTGTGTGTTGGCAAATTATATGTGATTAAAATGACTGTTTCAGCAATGAAAATCTCACATCTTATTTAATTCATGATGTTGGAAAAGTATCTCTTAAGTATCGTGCTAGAGCTGATAAATAATAAAGTAGCTGAAAATTTCACCTATTCAATATTCAGTCAATTTTGTACTTGCAAATATAACTTCAAAGCAATTGTCTTTGATTGTTTTTACTTATTTTTGATTCAGTTTTTCAAAAGATCCTTTAAATTGGAGAAAGGGGATAATCCTGAAACAGATTTTGTTTAGACTTTTTCTCTTTTAACTAAATTGTTAGGCGCATGCTCTCTCTGAAACTTTCTACTTACAGAGCTGTATATCTGAGCAGGTAATCGTGGTTCTGTGTTTTCAATAATGTAGTCAAAATTGTAAAGTGTTGTTGAATATAATATGCAGTAGGAATTAAGGATAGTTCCGCACAATCTTCCTTCTTGTCCAACAGTCAAAAGAATTGTTCTGTAGTTAGTAGCAAGGAGACAGGTGTTTAACAAAATTTCTCAGCATCTATATCAAGTTATGATTTATAGGAGCCATGACAGTAAATCTATGTAGTGATCAGTAATTGTATGTTGAAGAAAAAACAGTGTTAATATAAGTGCTTTGGGTCCTGATCTAGTTTCTTTCTGCTTGTAACTTTCTTGAGTTTTATCACTTCTATATTTTTTTCTCCAAAACTCTGTTAAAGAGGGAAAAAATAGCATCTCACCTTTAGCTATTTTTGTGCATTGTATCTGGGAGTACCCATAGATTCTTCTGACACTTCAAGTAATGCTATAATAAAAAGACATGCAATCCCCTTAAACTGGGCTGTAGACAAATTAAATTACCCCAACATATGATTACATGAAGACAAGAGAATTACATCTGGATGTAAAATCCCTGGTTTCTATCCATATATCCCTATATCAGAAGAGCATGTTTATAATTTAATATTCTGAGAAAGATTTAACCTAAATATTAAAGACTAATATTAAAATATTAAAGAGTTTTGAGCAGGCATCTAGAGCAGGGGTGTCAAACTCACGTCGTCATGACAGCATAATGTGATATATCGGGATCCCCCCACCTTTGCTAAACTGAGCATGGGCGTGGCCAGTGCGTGAGACTTCTGGCCCTTGGCCTAGGAGTTTGACAGCCCTGATCTAAAGTAATTTTCATAAAAAAATTTGGACATGACAGAAAACTCAGGCCTTTCAGTAACAGGCCATAGGTCTGAAAATTCCTCAGTGCATTATTCACTAATGTGCGAATTAGAGGAGTGCAATCTCAGTTAATTATAAGCACTTAATTATTATTACTTTGAACTGATTACTTATGTGTATGTTTTAAATCAGTTTTAACCTATTGATTACAATGTCAAGGTCTGCACTAACAGGCTATAGCCTATTATAAAAACAATTGTGAAGAGGAAGCTGTGGACTCAGTTGAAGGTTCTGGGGTCAGTGACAAGTATAACTGCCTGGGCAATTTCTATTTTACTTAGATCAGGGCTGTCAAACTTACGTTGTCATGGCGTCATGTGACGTATTGGGACTTTTCCCCCTTTGTTAAACAGGGTGGGTGCGGGGCCAGCATGTGACATATCTGGTCTGTGGGCCGCGAGTTTGACACCCCTGACTTAGAGGCTGACAATAGTAAAGCTTGGTAATTATCAAGGGTCTGGATGGTAGAAGAGAGATTATACAGTATTTAATCTGCTTTCTAATACAGTCCTCTCCAATGCATGTAGTGCCTGATTATTTTTTTGAAAAAAAATCAGCTTTGTTGTAAATCTATATATGCAGAATTGTCAGATATTTATTATACTACCACCAATTGGGAAAGCAACAATAGAAAATATATCTATGTAGTTTTTTAAAATGCTATTTCTTTATTAACTTCTTGAATTTATACCAGCTCTTTAACATTCAGTGTATTCTGAATACAAGTTTGTCATGCCCCCAGCTGGAGAATAAAAGTATTACACAATATATATTTTTCAGATGTCTGATGCAGTACTCAAGTTACCACAATGCAGGAATTTAAGAAGCCATAATCTAGTGGTGGTCCTCCAAATATTGTTGAATTTCAACTCCTGTAGCCCCCAGATTTTATAGCTAACAAAAATCCCATGGGACTTGTGGAGACACATGTTCCTCACAGTTGGTATAGACTTTAGAGAATCGTTTTATAGCATGACTGGCTCAGATTTGTTTTTCTTATTCCTACCGATCTGAAAAATGTCTTTATACTTGCTTAATCTGTAAATTCAATTAAAATAACATTCATACCATACTCCATCTGGTATATATTAAGTCCCAAGTGCAGTTTGTATTTTTTTTTCTTGTGTGAGGCATTGAATAAAACAGCCCTGAGACACTTGAGGAAAACAAAATCACATATGGCAACTTTATTCCCGTGACTACTCTGAGAAATTTTTATGGAATCAAAATATTTTTAGACAACCTCAGCTGTACAGTATAGCCAAACACTAATGTTTATTTTATATGTGGGTAGGTTGAAACAGCATCTGTTTCCAGAATATCTATTTTGCTAATAATTGCAAGCTTTAGGGTTTTTCGATCTTCCTCAACTTGGTGAAGTTTCATGGAACTGAATGAATATTTCGTGAAATATTCATGGAGCTGAAAGTAACAACGGGAGGCCTCAAAAAATTGTAGAACTGTGGTCTGTATCTTTACGCAGAAAGACATGTACGTTTTATTGTATGAAGCAGACAAAAATGCTTGTAAGCAAAAAGAGTCCCTTCCAGACAGATATCTGTTGCTTTTGGGAGAATGCAAATGAGTTTTTCAAAGAATGTAGTCATGTTCATTTTGCGACTTTTGAAATTAATGCCTGTTAAAAAATAATCCAGCCATTCCTCTGAGTTCTATTAGCAATGGAAAACATCCACAATCTACCTGAAATTTTCTTTTGCACACTTTTCTTTTGTAATTTATATAACTCTCCCTATGTCTATATTTTTGGAAATAATTCTATTATTTATAGCTCCAACTTGTTTTGTAATTTTGAAACAATAAACAAAACAAAAATCCCTATGAGCTATTCTTGTAGCATAGAATCTGACCATCTATATTCCTCTCTAAATTCTGTCAGTTCTGAATGTCAAATTTCTAGTAGAACCCTAATCTTTACTGTAAAAAGAAAGAAATGTCTAGTAATGTCATTGGAAAACTACTGCTTTTTAATGAAGGGGCTTGTTAAAAATGGGCTATCTTTTTAAGACAGATTGTTCTAATGGTTATTCTGGGCATGAGGTAAATGTTACACGATAACTTAGCAGCAACATTTTTCAACATTGTCTGGAAAGAAACTGGTGACAGTAAGACCAATAAACAGTGACAATAAAGCTACATTCACACCATGTCAGCAGTTTTGTTAGCCTTTGCAAAGATGACTCCAAGGATTTCATTGAAATGTTTATACAAAAAGGGGATGGGGTAAAGAACTCACACCTGTACATATTAGCAACACAATATAGTTTCCTCCAAAATAAGACATCCCCTGATAATAAGCCCAATTGTGCTTTTGAGCACATGGCAATAAGGCCAAGCACTTATTTCAGGGTTCAAAAAAATATAAGACAAGGTCTTATTTTTGGGGAAACACGGTATACATTTGGGCCCATAAAATCTAATATATTAAAAGGTTTTTTAAAAGGATTATTTTCTATTTTTATGAAAATCTTAATATTATGATGTATGAAAAGATGGTTGTTCCATAACTAGGTGAAACAATATATGAAGTCTTAAACTGCTTCAGAAAACTGACGGCATGGGATATATCAGTATTAGTTTCTGCCTTTGATTAAGTGAATACTTTTTAACTATTAAATTTCCTTTATTAACAGGAAAGGAGATGAGTGTTGATTCTTTATGCCTATTCAAAAGTAGGAAAAAAGGACCATGCTTGCAGAACTTTGATATCTCTTTGTCCTATGTATAAGCAGTGGGTTTTTTTAAAGCAATAATCTATTTTGTTGCCTTGCAATAGGACCTAATGTAGAAGGAACCAATCTGTAACACTCCAGGTGTTGCTAAACTGTAACTCCAGCTTTTTCTGGGAATCTGGCCAATAATATATTTAAAAGTTCCTGATCTACCAGCTTTGCTGAAGCTGACCAAATGTAGGCTCAAGTTAGTACTAGGTGAGAAACCAATGTAATCTTGTAAATTCCATGGGGGGAAAATAAGATATAACTAAATTTAAAAATTATAGTCAGAATTCAGGAAATAATTGAGGCTTTGCTAATAGACTATGGATTTTTTGTGGCATTCCTGATTACATAGAAACATAGAGATTGGGAATAAAAGAATATTTAGTCAATATGCACCTACAGTCTTCACTGAAACACCTATTTTCTCTTTGTTCTATAGAATTTATAGCCTGGAATTCACACAATCATGTTAAGTGACTCTCTGGATTTGTCTACAAAAATAAAAGCTTTGTTGAACCAGTTTTATCTTACCTAGCAGTCTGTGGCCAGACAAATCTATCTACCTATCTCATAAGGAAGATCTTTCCTTCTGCTTGTTTATTAATGTTGATAGTGTAAGCATTTATTTTTCTTTCAAGCATGTAAGCATTTATTTTTCTTTCAAGAGGCAGCTGGATCCATCTGTAGGCCTATTCATGTATAGAGAGACAGATTAAATCATGCCCGTGAGACTAATTCTGATATAGGAAAAAACCCCACATTTTAGATTATTGTAGTCTGGATATAAAGTTCTTTGGAGGGGATAAATACATAAACTCTTGTATTGGGTGGGAAAAAGCAAAGGAACATAAATTCTTATGCAATGGTAGATCCCAGGGTAACCTAGTGAATTACATGGGAGATGCATCTGTTTAACCACTGTGAAACATAAAAGGCTGGAAAAGCTTTAGATTTAGGAAACATCTTAAATTCTTACACAATTCATATGGAGTCAATTCCTAGGGCCAGGTTGACACACCTTGTGAAAAAATGTTGGAAGCACTAATTGCCAAATAACTTCAGCTACTACAGTATAGTCAGTAGGCTTTCCCATCTGAATCACAAAATTCTTACTGCACTGTTTGCTGGATAATACCATCAGAATATCAAATTTAATTGAATATGTCTATCTACATTACATGTTACCAAGGTATTCTGTCAGATTTTCTTAGATGGTCCATTACAGGTAGGAAAAATATGTGAACAGTAACAAGCATCATATGAATATATATAGCTCAGTGAGAAGCCACCTATGAAAACTGCATAGCAAATGTGATTCTGCTTTTTCTGTCAGATGTTGCTGTATCCGTGAGTCTTGTCTTGTCTTGTCTCATCAACAACTTCTAGCAGACTTTATAATTTTTGAAGGAAGAATATGTTGAAGCTAGGTCCATTCTCTCCACTGACAACCAGATCTGTGTAGTTATTTTTGAGGAAGGCATACTTCTAGTAAAAATCAGCAGCATAATATCTACAGGGTGGTACAATTTTTAATGATTCTATGGAATTCTTGGTGCTCTCTGAGCTGGATTGTTTGCTTGCAGATGTTTCATTACTAGACTAAGCAACATCTTCAATGATGGAAGCGGGGTTTGCTCTATTTATATACAATACAGTAGCTTGTCCTGTCAGAATGTTTTCATGGAAGTGTTTTCTCCTTGGTAGTTCCTTGGTAAGGCTACTATTTGCTGGTTGTTGTCTGAGTTAATAGTTTATTAGCCTATTGTTTACTGCTTGATTGTTTGTCTGGTGTTAATTCTGGTTTTAATTCCTGTATAACTGGATGTCAATTGCTAGTCAAAGTAGTATTCTGGTCTGTTTCCTTTTCAGTTTTTTTTATTGTCTCCTCTGAATGGTGTGTAAATGTTGTTTCTGTATGCATCTCTACTTGATGACTGATTTGTCTGAGTGCCAAGCATCTAAGAAATACGACCATTTTTGGATTTAGCTTAGTCTAGGACGCTCAGTTTCTCAGTAGAAACTATCCATGTTGCATGTTTTCATCATTTTTTTTATTGCTAGGTGTTTATGAATGTATTCAGCTAGTCTCTTGCCTGTCTGTCCTACATAATGGCTGTTACGATCCTTACACAGTATGGTACAGATGACTTTTTTCCCCCTGGACTACTGGATCTTTTGATATACTTAAGATGTTTTGGAGGGCTTTGGCTGGTTTGTGTACTATGGTGATGCCGTGTGGTTGAAATAGTTTGTTGGTTGTTTCTGAGGTGATTTTGATGCATGGCAGCGGTATTCTTTGGATGCTTGAATTTGTTGTACTACTGTGGGTTGAGTGGTCAGGTACTTTTTGATAACATTGCGTAAGTACCAATTTTGTTGGCATATGGTGCATAGGCACTGTTTTCTTTTTTGGTGTCTGGGTTGCTGCAGTTGTTTATGTTTGTCTGAATAATGTTCTTAAAAAAGCTCCTCTTGTGGGAAGTTGGGTTGCTATTTTGGTATTGGAGAATTTGCTTTCTAAGAGTTGTTTTTCAATAGTCTTGTGTTTCTAATTTGCCATCATTTCTTCTGTTGATAAGGGTATGTAGAGAGGGCAGTGTGCTGTTCTCTTTTTCCTTCAAGAATTTCCTTCATTTGAAAATTTCATGTCATGTGTTTTCTCTGGTTGTCCCATTTATTTATGTATTAAATTTACATGCTGCCCATCTCATTGTTCAAAGGTGGATAATTATGACAAAGGTGTCATCTGCATAAGGGTCTATACTTTTGGTTGTATGTGTGGGAATTCTATAGTTTCTAGACACTTTTTTATAATCTTTGCTATGAGCCTGAAACTGATGATCCCATGAATGTTCCTCTGATCTGTTGGTATGTTTGTCCATCAAACTAAAAGTAGGTTGTAAGGCAAAATTTGATGAGGTCCATTATTCTGGGTATTTCAATCTTAGTGTATTTGGTTAAGCGAAGTGTGTAAATAAGGTTCATTTCCATAAGTTGTATGGATAAAAGATAAATCCCAAACCCATATGGATATTTAATATGGAGTGTCACATCCTAAAAGCAAAACCTAAGGAAGGTTTTGAACTTATAACTGAGTTCATACATGCTAACCTAGATATATCCATAATTGGATAAACTACAATTGATTGAGCTTACATTTACTCATAAACCATAGTTTACAAACCACAATAATTCATTCTATACAGTAAGTCAAAATCATGCATATTTGGTTTATTTAACTAGTGGAAAGAAAAGATACACTATCTGTTAACTAGAAGCAGTTGGTCAAAATACAAGTTTTGTTGTGCTTCCCCTTTCTAGGTTACATATATTACTGAAAATGATGTAGAATCATATCCAACAGTTCTATAAATCAGTCTGCCTTTTCTTTTTTTGCTTAGCTTTGCTATGGATCACATCCAATCTATTTTTGGAAGCACCATTCTGGTATGCATACAACATTCAAATGCATAATTTTGCTTCTTTACATATGATTCTTTTTAATTAAACTGATCATAGAAGTAATACTTCTACAGTGTTATAATGCATTCTTTTAAGGACAGTGTTTGGGCTGAGATTCAATCTAAGTAAGCTTAACTCTAGGTGAACTTAACTGAGGTGGCACAGTGTTTAGAGTGAAGTACTGCTGGCTACTTCAGCTGACTGCTAGCTGCAGTTCAGCAGTTCAAATCTCACTGGTTCAAGGTTGACTCAGCCTTCCATCCTTCCGAGGTGGGTAACATGAGGACCCAGATTGTTGGGGGCAATATGCTGACTGTAAACTGCTTAGAGAGGGCTGTAAAGCACTGTAAGTCTAC
>JANHZT010002422.1:233815-243921 GCA_032468215.1 Stegonotus admiraltiensis
TCTTGTTGGGTTGCAGAACCAAATCAGACAGTTATAGAGGTGCAGATGACAGACTCAATAATTCCTCTGTAGAACTGGATCAGCAGCTCTACAGCTTTGGCACGGAATTCATGGATGTCGATTTGTTCAGGACCGACCTAGAAATCTGCAGAGGTGCCGCGTCTGCAAAGGTGCAAAACTGTTCTGGTTTAATTCCGGAGATCCAGAGGAAGTAAGGCGTTCAACCACAACTTTTGACACCACTCGGAACCGTCGGCTTCTTTGACAGACTACACTTCAGGCGGCTTGTTGCAGCTCTGCATCATTACCTACCTGGTCGAAGAGCACAGCAATTGCCCCACCGCGCCCAAGCCCCGGGCCTGAGCAACAGGTATCTGCTGAAGCCGAGAGCTTGGAAGGGCGGTTGTTTTTTAAATCTCCAAGATACTCCTTTCTATCTCTCGGGATTGGAACGGCCGCTCCGAAATACAGCCAATCAGCGAGCCTCTTCCCTCCCCCCCGAGAGGCGAGGCGACAGCCGTTCCAGCCTATAACGGAAGCGCGGACGCCAGTTTAGATTCAAATTTTCTATAAAGTGCCAACCCCTCCCACGCGCCCGAGTATTCCCCAGGGTTCGCGTCCGTCGGAAGGGCGATGGCGAATCGGTCCCAGTGCCTGGACGATGCCCCTTTCCGGAGTTTACGTGGCTGGGAGCCTATTCCCCCGCCCGACTATAACGAGGCGCAGCGCCTGGCGCTGGAGGAACTTATCGCCAAAGGCCGGCCGGCTTTCCAGGCTTTCTTACGCCGGGAAAAAATGAGCTCTTTCCTTTCCGATCCCGAGATCCAGGCTATTTTGCGCGCCGCCGTGCAGCCACTCGGGACAAACGAAAGCGTCTCGACTACAGACCAAGCCCTGAACACCTCCTTGGATTGCTCCTCGCTCACATACTTCCCGGTGCAGTCCGACGTTGAGCCGCCTGTCCTAGAACTGGGCTGGCCGGCTTTTGTTACCGGCTCTTTCCGAGGACTGACCCGCGTGGAGACTTATTTCCAGCCCTGCTTCGGAGAGGTCATCTATGCTTGCAAAGAGGCGGTGCGCAAACAGATCCGGTCAGCTAGAGAAGTGAGTGAAGGGATCGAGACAGCAGGGGGTCTGCGTGAGCAGGGGGTTGGACTAGATGACCTCCAAGGTCCCTTCCAACTCTTGTTACTGAGTGTTCCTAAATTTGGCTGGAGCTGCGCTTCGTGGCGGGCACGGTTCGGCCAGGGTGGAACAGCCGTGGTGTCAAGCAGGGCAACAACGTTGCACGCTGATCAGGCTCGACTCTGGTTTTGAAAGCCCGTTCCCGCAGCCGCAAAACAACAGTCCCTGCAACCTTCTTTGCTGTTCTATAACTACCCGCAAATTACTGCTCCGTGTTTGCCGCGTCTCCTAGGAGTTCGCCTTAATGTGTGGTTGGGAGTGCGGTGTGTGTGGTGATTGTAAGAAGCGGTTTACCTTTTCTCTTATTAGTTGATCATTTGTGGTTATCGGAAAAGCCTCCCAAGTTTGGAAGCCGGATGTGGGAAAAGAGCTAAAAAGGTTGCTTTCACCGCGAGGCACTAATTTGTTGGGTTACGTTGTAATGCTTTTCCAAGAAAGTGTGTGTATGCTGGACTCTTACCTCTATAAAAGCAGTGCAGAATTACTGTGCTTGGTATGAAAGACAAATGCCATAGTAGATCGGTTTAATGTAGTGAAGGACAGCTGTTGGACTTCTAGGTCAGTGGTACACTTTCTTAGATCTTCCCTATGATCTTATAAACAGTCCCTATGACTGTTTATAAGTTATATACATGCATTAAATATGTAGATAATCAACATTCCAATTTTTTTTAAAAATGATGTAATGGATAAATGGCAATGTTCTAATTTTTTTTCTTCCTCCACCCCAGTAAGACACCCCAGTTGTCTTACTCACTTGGAGACCAGTGCTCCAGATTGTTGCTAAGCTTGGATTCCCAACAGCCTCATCTGGTTTCAGTGTACAGGGAGTTGTGTTCAGTAGCAGCCAGAAGCTCACCGATTTCTTATCTCTTAAAGAGAAATCCTTTATGCCTGTGACTTCCCAGTGCAACTGGGATTTGTTTGACTTATTTTGGGAGTAGGAGATAGGTATCTTGTTGGCTGTCAAATGTGGTTATGCTTGCATTTATTCTTCTTTGTATTACAATTGCTGTTAATGTAAACAAGGAAGGAATTACCAGCCCAATTTGAATTGAGCAGAAATCTTCAGTTGTGGTGTGTGTGTGTGTGTGTGTGTGTGTGTGTTGGATTGGAAGCAAAGGCAATTCTTGCGGAATGGAAATAAACTGTTAATCAGCCAGAGTCAATTGAAGTTGGTCTTTTGTCTAACTTAAAAAAATAAATTCATTGTGTTATTTTCATTCTGCTTTTCTGGTAGAGTCCTATCTCTTTTGAAAATTAATTGAAAGTACTGTGTAATTGTTGCAGAAGCTGAAAATCTCTATAGTGGCATAAATTATAAATGTTGATTCCCTTCAGCCATTGTTACGGTTTCAGCAAGGGCCATTTTTTTTAAATTACATGGCTCCTCCAATCCTAACAATGCAACCCTGGGTGACTTGCAACAGAAAACAATCCAAGATAAAAACAATAGTAATAATAAAAGGCAAGTTGGCTTTGATTCATATTTTCTTATATCTTCTAATTGGAATTTTACATAAAATTACTCAAAATTCAAGGTTAAAGGAGTGATGGTGTAATGAATTTTATATTGTATGCAAGGTAATGTAATAGTACATAAATGCTTGTGCTTCATCTGTTTGGCTATTAAGTTTGGCTATTAAGTTAGAAATATAACTGAAGGAATTGAAAAATATCTATTTTGCAGATAATCAGTACAAGCTCTTTGAAATCTTCTGCCACTTCTTTAGACTGAAATGACATTATTTAAATAATTTATAGGGGAAAATATCAAGGTTAAATTGGCATTGTCAAAGATCAGGACTTACAGTATCTATTTTTAATTAAGTTTTATTATAGGGCTAGTCTTCAAAACACTTTAGATATAATAATTTTTCTATAGCCCTATAAGTAGGTTAGTATTTTACCCTGATAGGCAGTATTACTTGTCTAAGACTATCCAGTGAATTCCAATCTCAATGGAGCTTACAATTTAGGAGCTGGAAATGTCTGGTTTCTTACTGCACCAAATGATGCATTCATTAACCCTCTGGACTTTCTGTATCTTTCATCTGGTTTCCGTTGGCAACGAAAGCTCTCCGTTAACCTGCTTCCAAAATCCTTCAGCTTAGTGATCTGTTTCATGCATTCCTTCTTTCTGGCAATCTAGCACCAGTCAACTCACTTTAGCCGCAGTCAGCATGGCCAAAGGCAGGAACTAGGAATGTTATACAAGTAGTCTTCTATTTATGACCACAATTGAGCCCAAAATTTGTGGTGTTAAGCGAGAGAGTTAAGCAAGTTTTGCCCCATTTTTTGACCTTTCTTGCCACAGTTAAGTGAATCTACCTTTCCCATTGACTTTGCTTAGCAGAAGGTTGCAAAAGGTGATCACATGACCCCAGATACTGCAACTATCATAAATATGAGTCAGTTGCCAAGCATCTGAATTTTGATCATATGACCACGGGGATGCTGCAGCAGTTGTGTGAAAAACAGTCATAACCACTTTTTTTTTAGTGCTGTTGTAACTTCACTAGTTATAGTTAGTGTTGTCACTAATCAAACTGTTATAAGTAGAGAACTACTTGCAATTTAAATTATTAGTTGGTCACCAAATTATCGATCTATTTGTATCTATTATGGATAATTATTAATCTCTCAGTATAAAAAAAAGTTTTTCATAACTGACCGTCCCACAACTGACCAATAAGTAAACTGAAAAATAACAGCCGTTGAGAAGTGTCCTTTGCAAAGAAGGCCAAAATTATTGTTTACTGATATTGAAATGGATTACATGATTCTGGTTAAGGCGTCTAAAATAAGAAGCAGGATGGCCTCCATCATACCATAATGCTATATTTAGCATGGGAGGGGTCTATGAGTTAATTCTAAAATATTGGGTTGGTAGTCCTAGCTAAAAATATTGAAGCAGGGGTACCTACAGTCTTTGAAACCAATAAAGAATTCTTGTGACGGGTATATTTTCATGACTAATTACACTGTAAACATGTGAAGCCATTAGTTGGTGGAATGTTTTGTTTCCTGTCCTGCATGCCTGTTGTGTTGTGACCCATAGTGTTATAATCAGTAGGAAGAAGGAAATTCACATTACAGAGCCTCAGTGACACAGAAGTAGGAAAGGCAAATTGATTAAATGAATACCTATCTTCTTTCTTGGCTGTGACATAAGCAAGGCTGATAACCAAATGCCAAGATAGCAGATGACAAATGATGTGTGTTTATTCAAAAGCCATTTCTTTAATGAAATATATTTGACAGTGGCAATATTAATAGCATCTTGTTTCTGGATTTTATTTCTCAATGGCTTTCCATCGGTTTTTTCACCTAATACCATTTGCCTACTGTCATATAATTTAGTTTATATCTCTCTAGGAATACAGGAAGTTGCTTTGTGCCATGCCAGATTATTTACCTTGTCTAGCTAGGTAGTTCTTGACTGATGGCTAGATAATTGTGCAGTTTTGATAGAACCCTCTACCCCCAAAGCTACTTATGACCTGGTTTCAAAGTTCTGATGTTCCCCCTCCCTGCTCCCCCTCCCCCCCAGTGGTCATGTAACCACATTTTGGGCACTTGGCAACCAGCTTTCATTTACAGTTCTTTCTGGCACCCCACAATCATGATCACAATTCACAATGTTTTTCCTGAAACTGGCATTTACTTCCAGTTTTTAGCAAAACAGGCCTATAATAAACACTGGTTTGATTATCGACTACCACATTCACTTAATGATCACCATAAAAATCAAGTCAGTCATGTGATGACCTGTTTTACAACCATTACAATTTATGCTTATAATTCTCAGATTCAATTACAGTTTTAAGGCAAGGACTACCTGTAGTTTGAATTGACATTCTGTTAAGTCATAATGTATGTTGGGGTCATATAGTGCATTGTGAACTGCAATGATTAGTTTCATAGAAGACAGAAAGCCAAAATTAGTTAATTTAGTAAACCATGACCGCTTAAATGTATTCTCACAATGAATATAAGGAAAATGTAGGTGCAGGTGTAGCATCTTTTCTACTAAAATATGAAACAGCCTTGAAATATTTTGTAATTTTAACCTTTGCTTCAAATAAACCAGGATGCTTTAATGTAACCATTATCCTAGTTATTGCTTTTGGGCATAGTGTTTTCCATTATCTTTGTTGATGATATGATGATCATAGTAAATAGTCTCTTACCAAACTGTATGGGCCATCATTGACATAAGAGTAAAGCTGTTGGGTTCAAGGTAGGAAGAGGAAATAAAAAGTTTATTTTTTAAATGTGTATATCACCTGATTCCCAGTAACTTGGCAGCATATGATGGCCAGAATAAGAAATTGCACAAATCCAGAAGCATGCTTTGATAGAAGCACCTCCCCCACCCCCCAACATTTATTAAAAATTAGGAGAAAATTTGTTTCTGGATTTATAGTACAAATTATCACAACTCCATTTGTTGTGTTTGGTTTCTTGTCTTTCTCCTTCACATAGCAACTGTAATTTCTGCTATGCTTACTAATGGGTGGAAATACTAGGATGTGAATATTTCAGTCAGCTGTTTTCTAGTATTTCTGGCTGTTGATAGTATGACACCATCTAAGGCTGATCACCTTAGTATCATTTTGTGATACTAATACAGCTATAGATTTTGAGATTTCTAGTCCTGTTTAGAAAAAAAAATGCATTGTTTACAAATTCATGTGAGTGTTCTCCATATGGTGAGGTGATACAAGATTTTTCAAATGTGATATAGCCTGTAATTAAAGTTCTAAATTAAAATTCCCATCATTTCTAAACAAGTAATTATGCTAAGCAGAAAATATGCAATTGCAGTCCAATATGTTTTGTTTAGAAGGTACAATTTAGTTGACATTGTAAGGGAAGATATTGATGCAAGTGAGACATCATGAAAATAGTCCGCTTCCTCTGAAAATGTCTTGACTGATTAATTATTCTATCAAAACATAAGCACTGATAATTTGATTCTACCAACTTGATACTCTAGTTTGTGTACTCTACCTCTTATAAACCCCAATCCACAGTGTTTAAAATCATGGGATTATACCTGAAATATCTGATGGATATCAGTTAAGAAAAGGTTGTATGTACCATCCAAACTTAATGAGGCCTGTTGTCTGGTTGCTCTTTTTTTAGTATCTAGATTGGGTAGAGACAAGCAGAATTGAAAATCAGGGGCAGAGACTGGACTGTTGTATCCTGTGGACACAACAGGATTGACTGTTGGTTGACTGGTTAGGGCTTGAAAAGTGTACTTTATGATACATAGTGAATTTCTGATCACCAAAAACTAAGAGTAAAAAAAGATACGCCACCTGGAGGCATCTACAGCTAGCCATGATAATGACAAAATATTCATTTTTATATCACAGTGCAATTATGCCCTTTTGTATCAATATTGTGACATTGCATACAACTTCTTCAGAGGTGAAGGATATTTTTTGTGTTGCATTTTTCTTTACTATTCCTCTCTCTTAGGTTTTGTTTCTAAATTTCTAAACATCAGTCTAAACAGTGGAACGTGCAAACTATCAAGTACAATTTAACTACTGGTATAGAGATTATGAAATCTATATGATAAAAACAGCCTACTTTTCTTTTTTTCTTTTGTCTTGGTGTTGAATGATTCAACAGGTTTTAGGTTTGTAACTGCTACTCAGCAAATTCTTTAGAAATAACCAAAGTCCCACATTTCATCTTTTGAAACATCTTTGGGCCCTATTTGTTGTGGCAGTATGCACTAGAGCAGCAGCCCCCAACCTTTTGGGTACCAGGGACTGGTTCCAGGGGGAGAGGTTTTTCCGCAGACCAGAGGAGGCATGATTTCTTCTGCTGCCTGCATCCTGGGCATGGAGTTTCTTCACTTGTTTGCACAGACCGGTTTCTTGCATGCCATGGACCGGGGGTTGGCGACTCCTGCACTAGAGATATATGTAAGTGCTCAAGAATACAACTTACAATAGGTGCTCTTTACTATTTATAGTATATTGAATTTGGAATCAAGATAAATAGTGCTGTACTACCATACATATTGAAGTACCACAGTTCAGTGAATAGTTCCAGAGTCCAGTTCTCGAAAATCTCGATCGCCAAATCATTGATCTTGTTGATGAGTTCCAGGTATTTAGAATCCTTAGCTAGCCTTCTATATCAGCTGAGGGATGTGGATAGCCATTCCAGTTGGGAAAGATAATTTTTTAAAAGCAATATACAATACTATAGCAGTATCTACATATTCAGGTCACATAACCTCAATATAAATTGTCTTATGCACTCACTGTAATTGTTAACTGGATTGCTGTAATCACTTGGGGGATTTACTACTTTCAATATCCTTCCTTGACAGATTGAAATATACACATACAGACAAATATGCAGTGGAATGCAGTTACTCATCTGCCTAGCAGAATGTTGGAATGGTGCCTGTTGTAAGATAAGCTCCATTTACTGCGGGGCAAACGATTTTATAAAACAGATGTAAAATTCACTTTTCAAGTGCAGTTTGGACTTTTTCAGGAAAGCAGAAGCTGCACAGGCAGGTTTACAAGAAAAGAATGTGGGAGTGAATTGGTACAATTACCAATTCATGCTTTTGAAAAAAAAGGGTAGTGGTAGTTGCCCAGAACAATTTAATTAACAGTATTGGCTGCCCAATGGTCATTGATCTTTCCACACAGGGATCTACAGTCATTGATGCATTTTATTTTCAAATATGTTTCTATTATGTTGATATGCTTGATGGATTTTGGAGAATAATATGCAGAAATAGCTACGTTCTGGATGTTTCAATAAATTTCAATTCGTATCATGCACGTTTGACATAGGATATCCCGCCCAAAGGTTGGGGTGTGTACTATGCAGTGTATGTATTCATTTGGCTGACACAATACTAGACCAATGTACCTGTAATTCTTGTATAGCCACTTTATGATTGTATAGCTTATTTCTTTCGGTCATCTTAGTTTTCCTGATTCTGTAGTCCATGAGGCTTGATGAAATCAAGAGTGTTAAACTGTTAATAAAACTGAGGGCAGAAATAACTTTGTGATAGCCCTATTGAAGCCACTACTTCTCAGATTTTAACATTTGGAGGGGGGGGAATCAAGGCTTTTCATGTAGATGGAAGCAGTATCTTCAGTAAAAAGATATTTAGAAGCAGGATTAGGAATATCAGACTAGGTAGTATATAGACCAGTGTTCAAGTGTTTTTAAAGGAACTTCATATAAATAACTATGTTATTGTAATAATATTTATGTTGTAAAAGTAGTTCATCAGATGGACTGCAAGGCAGAATCAGGACTTCCATATCTGGAATATATCAATTGTCCATCTAGGACATTTAGTGTGTCCTCTAGAGGAAGTATTTGATTTACTCAATGTGATAGGCTAAAAGGTGCATTTTACAAAAAAGCAGTGTGAAGGAAGGAAAGGAAAAACTCTTTGAGTTGCTGTACAAGTAACCCCAAGAATCAGCCACTAGATTACATGATGGGATGTTTAGACAGGTATCCTGGATTGTATTGTCATGTAGAAGATTACTTTTTAAATTTCTGTGTACCAAATATCTGGTTAAAAAAAATAATCCTGGGGATGAAAGACATAAAGTGCCAGAGCCAGATATCACTTTTCTTGAAGAACATACAAATCTCTGCATAAGAATGAGAATTTAGTAAATAGCTTATTCTTCTGTATCACTGCTAAAGTCTTATGATGGTGTTTATAAATGTGCCATAATTGTTAATATACACTCTTTTTCCCCCTTTCCTCAAGGAGAATTGTAAAAATATCAGGCAATTAGTGTTTACTTCCAGCATCCAGGAATAGTTGACATTCCTATACAAAAGTAATGCCAAGTTCTAGTTATTTGTCATTCATGTACTTGGCACATTTATGCATGTATGTTTAGTGCTTCAAAAATGAGAAATTATATGAGCTTGTTGTTTTGTTTTTGACAGTTTTAAATCCTAAATACAGCACTGACATTCCCAACAACACCCGCAGCAAGCTGGTACTTGGCTCGATTTCTGCCTTGAAGGAAGGGAGTGGAGAAAATGTTGAAAGATAGCCGACTTTGTTACAGTAGCTTCTAGTGGCCATGATGAAAGTAATTATACAAGCCCAACATATAAGGTTAATTGCAGGAACATGTGATATTTTCAACAGAAGTGAAAAAGAAAATATATTACAATCATTGCATATTTTCTGGCTTGGTCTTCATTATCTGAGATTTTTATCCCAGAATTCAATTGTCAGTATGGTCATTGCTATACAACTTTATATACTTCATCTTATGCAGATTGGGGAAGGCTGCTCTAGACTGTAAGAATAAATATTTATTGAAGATAAGAAATCAGTGGCTTACCCACCCTCAATGCTAGCTATCCAGGTAGTTTCTTAATCAACTAATTAGCAGGCTGCGTAGGATTAGTTATGCTCAAAGAAAGAATGAAAACCAAGAATCCTCCCAACAAATAGGTTGCAATTACAGGTTTGCTGGTAGGAAGCTTGGTGAACTTTTCCTAACTCCTCAATCTTGTAAAATAAGAATCTGTGACAGAGAATGTGAAACTCCACAGCTGTGGCATTTGACACTGAGGCAGAATTTTTCAATATATAGGCAAAAATCACTCTACATATTCCTCCACCATATTTATTCAATAAAATATGATATAATACAGAAGATGGGTATGTTTTTAAAAATGGTATGAAATGGGAAATTATATATAGGCCTGATTTATCCACATATATGAATTTCTTAAATTTCATGTCATCATGGAAGAATATAGGCTTCATACTGAAAATATTAATTAATTAATTAATTAATTAATTAAATTTCTATACCGCCCTTCTCCCGAAGGACTCAGGGTGGTGTACAGCCAATGTAAAACCCCATCGCATACAAAAG
>JANHZT010002422.1:254550-264704 GCA_032468215.1 Stegonotus admiraltiensis
TTTACGTCGTTCAGGTGCCGTTAAATAAATGCACAGGACTGAGATTAAGCTGCTGGATAATACCAATATATATATATAATCCTATAAGATTCTACTCATAAATTCGCTTAGTAAAGACTCTTTTTAGGTCATGGGGTTTATCACCAGTCTTAATTCTAGTTGTAGAATATTCGAAATTAACACACCCATAAGTATAGCCTTCTTCTCTTGCGCCACTGAACCTCCTTAGAGGCAAACCGCACAAATATTTACATTTAAAATATATTGAAGGAGATGCACTAGTCTCTTCCCATGAATTTTTTAAAAAAGGAATTTACCTATTTTAATAGGCAATGCATGCTAACTAGTACAATTGCAAAATAAATATGCTTTTGTTGGGTACAAAGCAGTAATAACCTGAAATGATTTTAAGATAACTCTCATCTGAACTGAAAGGATACGATTTTAAATTTTTAAGGGGCATTGTGGAATTGAGGAAAAGCTTCCACCCCACTAAAAAGTAGTAAAGTAAAAATCCTCAGTGGTGGAATTAGATGCTGTTCTTGGTAGCTCATTATATGTAAATGCAATGGCAGTCAAATGCTGTGATAACAGGATCTTCTGCAGTGCTAAGCAATTTACATGGTAGCTTTTATCTATTTGCATTTTGTGATTTTTCTGGCGTGAAGGATAATTAGAAGATGGCTTTCCAATGCTGAAAATTTTATAGATCTATTACTATTTAAATTAAATTACTGCTCACTTTTAGACATGGAGCTAACCTTAACAGCTGAGGCACAGTGTTTGCAGCTGTAGTTTCCCTTATATAATTATTTGTGTGTGTATACAGATTGTTTCTGGTATTTGTTTGCAGTTACAAAAGAGTATGTGGAATTTAGAGAACTTTGCCTGCACCTTAATGCCACAAAAACTGACATCATAGTTTTTAGTATTCTGTATATATATATCCTTGTTGAACTATTACTGCCATTGTGTTCAATGGAACACATTTCTTAATGCTATAGTCATTCACACCTTTTGGTTCTAAGGAAGATTTATTCTTTGAGTACTTTTCACTGATTTATTAATATAATAGCCACTTCTTTTGGAGATTATTAATAATTTATATTTCAGTGAAAAAAATAATTTGCCCATGAACTGAGCTCTCTTGATTTCTAGAAAAACATAAACACAGTGGTCCTTCTACTGTATATCCAGATTTTAACAGTAGTATTTGTAGCCTTTTTAACAATGATTTTGAATAGATTCCAAAGTTTGATACATTTTCTTCTAGGAAAAATCTATAACAATTTGATAATTCTGTATTGTTCTATATACAACCTAATTTTCCTCACATTTCCATTAACCCATTTTATCCTTTAAAGTTATTGAAGGGTAGAGAAAAAAACCCTGATGGCTGCCAATTGGTAATATGATCTTTGAAACTAAATGTTTTTGAATAATTCTATGAATATTTACTTGCAAGAAAGTTCTATTTAATTTAATATACAATTTTTAAATAACTACTTATCAAATGACTGTTATATACAATTAGTGGTCAGTTTTGATGGGTGCTGCTATTTAGTATGACCATGATAGTTATATGCAATTTGTTCTTTAAATGTAGATAGTAAATCATATACAAAAAATCAGAATTTAGAAACAGGCTACAAATTTTTGAAGTACAAATAAAATAAAGTGAAGATTGTCGAAGAGAAAACATATGACTACATAGCTATCTTCTCAATGTTTTATAGTTAGATTCTTTCCAGTTCTTTCATCTACTTAGTAAAGATTATAAACCCCAATACCCACAATAATTTATTGGTAAAATTCTTTAGAGCCAGGTCAAACACACAATGGATAATTTAGAAATCCCCCCAAGGTGAAACATCCCTTATTTAATCATGTGTTTGTTGAATAAACTCATCTTTAAAACATACTGAGCCACAATTAATGTAACCCCTATAGTATAAGGTTTACATAACATATAGAGCAAAACCAAATTTTTTGGCATAGTGCAATGTATAAATTAAGTTCTTTTCTGTGCTGCATAATTTTGAAAACAGCCATGACATGTTAAAGAAACTTCCAAATCTGTTACTTTGAGATGTGTTCAGACTGCAATAATATGGTTTCTGGGCAAGCTATTACACTGAATTGATAGCAATGCATATACTTTATGCAATTAAAAAGCATTTATATGGTATAAATTATAGCTAATGATAAATTTTGGCAAACCTGAATTTATAGCAGCTTTTTGAATTGCAACATGTGAAGATGTGCATATGCATGCTGCTTGATATTGCTGATAGTATCTTAAAATTGTAATATGCTGTTTATGGTACGTGAGCCAACTCAGAGCAACTCAGAGACCGGGAGTTCTAGGCCTGCCTTAAGCACCAAAACCAGCTAGATGAGTTTGGACTAGTTACTCTTTCTCAGCTGTAGGAAGAAAGCAAAGGCAAACCACTTCAAAAAATATTGCCGAGGAAAGTGCATGGACTTGCTCCTGAGTCAGCAGGAGTCAGGGTTGATTTGATGGATCATAAGAACAGCAATTAAGTATGTAATCAAGTTGGAATGATTCTTTTCCTCTTGTAAGCTGAAGAGCCCACTGCAGCTTACATACATGTGATCCTTGACTTACAACCATTCATTTAGTGACGGTTAAAAGTCATAATGGCACTCAAAAAACAGACATTTTGCACCATCCCCATGATCCTGTGATCAAAATCCAAACTTTTGGCAACAGGTTCATATTTATGATAGTTGTCCCAGGCTCATATGATCACCTTGTGCAATTTTCTGACTAGCAAAGTCAATCTGGGAAGCCAGATTCACTTAACAACCATGTTACTGACTTAACAACTGCATTTGATTCATTTAACTGTGTCAAGATGGGTTGTAAAACTGTTTTTACAAAATAATAGACTGCCATTACGAAACATTGTAAAACGGGGCAAAACTCACTTAACTGTCTTGTTTAGCAAGATAAATTTTGGGCTCAGTTGTGATCGTAAGTTGAAGACAACCTGTATTCATATTTTTTAACCTATTTGTATCATATGATTTAACACATGCAATTGTCAGTTGCCGTGGGTGTACTTAGGTCAGTTGTTTGTTACAAGTGTTTGAAATCAAACACTTCTGAGTTCAGTGAGACAGGTTGCATAACCCATTCATTTCATATAGAAATAAGACCTATAGTAGAAATTTATTTTGAATAAATACTCATGTAATTACTGCTAATAGATCTATATTCAGTACAATTGAATTGTACAATTAATGTACAGTAAAAGATTCATATTCCGAAATCACAATTAAAATCAACAAAATTGTTTATTATGTATGTGTATCTAAAACACTGCAGTTAAGGAATACAATTACAATAGTATAAAATAATTATCCAGTAAGATTATGCAGTTTTGAAAAGAGATCCCTTACATGCAGAAAACAGTACATTGCAATATCCATTCACAATCACTTCACTCAAACCATGCAGAGACAATCAGGAGCACCTTCCAAAGCAGCTGCTCGAGCCTTGAAAATGACATGGCTAATTCAGCAGAACAGAGAAAGTAGATTTATATGTATTCTTGGAAAATACAATTCTAAAATGGTATTGGTTGCTACTACATTCTGTAGTGCTTACCACTGTAGAAAATAGTCATACTTTAAATAACCTACCTCTCTTAATTGCAACTACAGGTAGTCCTTCTTGCTGTTGTAAAATGTAAAGCATTCCACACTGCATGCAAACTCACACCCATAGACTTGACCCATTGCCAAATGCCCCATGATCATGTGATTTCCATTTGTAGGCTTCCCCAGAAAGCCAATGCTGAACTCAGTTCTGAAGATTTCACTTCTGTTCCTACAATCCACCAAAAGATTTCCCCTCTATGCACACAGGGAAGCTAAAATTCTTTGGTGGTTTGCATGAACAATTGAGAATGAAAGGGCGGTCTGCCAGGAAGATTTCAAATCCATGCAGAGCTGAAATCTTTTGGCAGGGGTCTTTTTCACTTTGTCCACTTAACAACCTGGGAAATTATTAATGACTGCAACCAGGAGTGCCGTTGAGTGAGGTTGTTGAGTGAAACGGTCATGTGAGCATCTTGCTTAATGACCGATTTGATCAACAACCAAAATTCTCGTCCCAGTTGTGGTGGTTAAGTGATGATTACTTGTATACATAATCATGTTTTGTGGGCTGGTATGAAATTATTTGAAAGCTCTAGCTACCAATCCTATTGGTTGCTTGAGCTACAAAGGGCTAGGTAAAACAGCAGTCTGTCTGTCTGTCTGTCTCAGTCAATCAATCAATCAAATTTATATAGCTGCCCATCTCTCCCAAAGCATGAGCATTGCAATAAATAATTAAATAAAACTGATAGAAATATTAAAAAGCTGCAGTAATAAACAGCATAAAAATAAAACTAACACTGGGTGAAGGGAGGATAAAAATAGTTTCCTCAGCAATGGAGCCATCAGAACAGAACTTTAGTCTCCTGGGAGCCCTAGACCTGGAAGCATAACCGGGTACTGAAGGACTTTAACAAAAAGTCAAAAAGGGCCATTGTAATTTTAGGGGAAATAATGTTCTTTAAGGCAGATGCCACAATAGAGGAAGGCCCATCTCTTGGGACTCATCAAACAGATCCCTAGCTGATGGTGCCCATAGTATGCCTTATCTGTGATAGGGCAAGTAATATAACTGGGCAGAGACAGCTTCTCAGATAATCCAGTCCAATGCCATGAATAGCTTTAAAAGTTAAAACCAGCACCAGCACCTTAAATTGGACTCAAAAGCAAACTAGCAACCAAAACAGCCTATGAAGCAGAAATGTAACATGTGCTGCCCTAGAAGCATACATAACTGCAGTGCAAGTGTGTTCTGTACCATCTAAGTTTCTGGTAGTGCAACCTCATCCAGCATGAAAGATGGTATGATCCTGGAATCAGTGGGTCCCCAGAATGAAAACTGTTCAGTTTTGCCACGGTTCACCTGAATCCTGTTATTCCCCATCCAGATCTCACAACCTTCAAGAACTGGGAAATGAGACATTTACCAGGGTGGGAAATATATAATTGAGTATCGTCAGTGATGATACTTCACTTCGTGCAATGGATGAGCTCAGCAAGTAGCCTCATGTAGATTCTCGAAAGGAGAAGAGAAAACACCAAACCCTGTGACACCCCACACTGTAGGGGCCAATGGTGAGATCTCTTTTTCCCAATCACAACCAACTTGAAATGACCTTGAATGAAGGAAATGAACCAGTGCAAAAACATGCCATGTAAACTCCAACTCTCTGATCTGATTCAAATGATCAACAATAACGAAAGTCAGCAAGAGGTCATATAGGGCAAGTATGGAGACACTATTTCCAATCTCACTCACAACAGGGGACATCCAAAAGCACAACCAGGACTTTGCCAGAAGCTTAAACTGTTTAGGTTTTTAAAAGCCAGCATTTTAATTCCTCATAATCAAGGTATCTATGGTAGTATCATAAAAATGCATATATTTCAGTCTTCTACCAGTAATGGTAGCTCTTGTTTTAATTTCTGAAGCATTATTTAAAAAAACCTGCCTTATACACAGTGAATTAGAAAATTCACCTTGGAGACAATTGAAAGATATGGTATTTTTTGGAGTATAAGTCACACCTTTTTACCCCCAAAAAGAGGGTGAAAATCTGGGTGCGTCTTATAGTCTGAATGTAGCCTGCCCAGCCTCTGAAACCTCCCTTTGAGAGGCTGAAAAAAAGGCAAGGCGCAGAGCATACAACCAACAAACCTGTTGCTAAAGTTCACCTCTGGGAACAGCTGATTGGGGGTATTCCCGGAAGCCAATCCACCCCCAATAAGCTTGTTTCTTATTTTCCTCCCCAAAAACTAAGGTCCGTCTTATACTCCGGTGCGTCTTATAGTCTGAAAAATATGGTATATAACTGAGGAACAGTCTGTCCTCATCTGATACGGACATGACTGGTATGCCAGCAAGTTTTTTTTTTTAATCTTTTAAAATACTAAACTGAAAAGCTCTGAATTTGAGAGGACTAATTCTCTCTTAAATGTAGTATGTCAAATTACAAGTAAAATTGTGAACAAAAACATTTCTTTACCTTTGTATTTTTGTAAAAATTAACATCAGATTAATAATAATTTGTTTGCTTGGGTATGTAGGCACAGAAGGACCAGGTGTCAGCCTCTCAGAGGAAAGACAGAATGCTGCTGAAAGTTCAAGTGTTTCGGTCATCTATAATCCCTTTATTTCCCTTTCTATTGAGCAACAGAGGCAAAAGCTGCCTGTTTTTAAGGTATGAATTCCTTTTATTACTTTGAACTGCAGAATTGCGAGCATTGCCAATTAGGCATGCTCTACCTTCTCATATTTTAAACTGATTTTTGCAAAATAGAAAATAAATGTATTTTTAACATATGTAGGTCACATTATGCTGTGACAGAATTATTTTTCCTATCTCAATGCATGGGAACACTGTGACAGCAATACAAGCCTGCCGCTATTCACTGTTGCTGTAAACATGAGTTGAATTGCATGGTTATAAGAATTCTGTGTTAGATTGTAACTTGTTTGGTAAAGATTATGTGCCTCTTTGTGTCATTGTGTTATATTATTTTATATATTTTATTGTCACTGTAGCCTTTTAAAGTAAATTATATATAGTACAGTACAGTATAGTAAATCTGTTTTATGGTTTGTTTAAGAGTATATGAGATAAAGCATTCTACCTAAATATTCCCATAGTGTCATCACAGAATGGATTGTATTCTTACCCCTTTATTGAAATTTCTTTTATGAGGTACTTTAATCCATGTCTGAATATCTCTTCCAGCTTAGAAATCATATCCTCTATCTGGTTGAAAACTATCAGACATTAGTGATTGTTGGAGAAACAGGATGTGGGAAAAGCACTCAGATTCCCCAAGTGAGTATTAATAATCTGCATTTATTTGTTTATTAATGGAATACTTGACCTGATTATCAATCTTTTTCCATGGATGGATATGTCACTGTCTCTGTCCTTTAGTCTGCCCTATGCTCTTCTAGCGCTGCTGGCCTATGCCCATTGGCCCTGCTGCTCTTGCCAGCCTTGCGACTTTGTGCTAGATGGGTTAGCCTTTTTTGCCCTGTGCTTACTGCCTTTGCCATTCTGTGCTTACTGGCCTTGTTGCTCCTGCTGGCCTTTCTGTCCTGCACTCGCTGGCCATGCCACTGTTCACAAGAAGCGGGCATACAATTTGGACAAGATACATGCAACGTGATTCATCTGCAGTGGATGGAATAAGATGGCGGAGGTCAGCAAGGGCCAGCAAAGCCCTCTTTGCCATTATAGGGCCAGTAAGCACAGGGTGGCAAGGCTGGTGGGATAACAGGGCACCAAGGTTGGCCTAGATGATGGAGTACAAGGTGGTTAAAAGGGCAGAAATGGGGGGGGAGATAGGTTGGTGGGGGGAGTTGAAGACGAGACAGTCCTTTACCTTACCAAGGCTTGAGATTAGGAAAGACCAAGCCAGGAGTGACTTGTATTGTGTTAGATCTTTGTCTAGCAACAGGTTGGATTTGGTTCAGGTGAACCGGTAGTGATAAAATCTACTGGTTTAGCGAACCGGTAGTAAAAAAAGCTACTGCTTGGTCTGAACCAGTATTTCTGACGATCAGCTGTGTTGCGCGATTTATATTCGCTAGAAAGCAGGAAATCCTCAGTTCCCCCCTCAGTGTTCTACTTACCTTCAAACGGCTCCTTTTTCCACACGAAGCACACATTTGGTGCACACTGTGCATGTGTGCGTGCATTTGCCGCACACCGTGCATGCGCGGACAGTGAACCGGTGGCGACCAGTGGAGGATTTCACCACTGCTTTTATCCCAGGGGTGTCGAACTCGATTTCATTGACGACTGCATCAGGGTTGTGATTGACTTCGGGGAGCCGGGGTGGGTGTAGCCAGGATAGGCATGGCCAGCTTGATGTCACTCGTGTGATCAAATGCTACTTTTGCTAGTAGTTTTGCATTCTGCCAGTGAAAATGGAGCTTGTGGGAGGTTCTGTTTTCAGCTGCAATGGCCTCCTGCAGCCCTCTGCCAGCGAAAATGGAGCCCTGGGGCGATTCAAGCACTCTGCCAGTGAAAACGAAGCTCAGGAGGAGCCCTGTCCTTTTCTTTGTCTTTTGTCGAGCTCCATTTTCACTGGAAGAGGCACTGCAGGCTGGTCCTTTGCTGTTTCCAGGGCGGCCACGCGGGCCTTTAGTTTGACACCCCTGTCCTATCCCCTTATGTTTGAAGCATAAGGGAGCACCGCACCCTTGGCCATCCTGCACTTGTGCACAGCCTGCATTGGACTTTCCAGAACCTACCAGACTTCCCGATGGCACCTTTGCTCTCCTTACCTGGACTGCCACCACTTCATGCTTAAAGACTCATGGATCTTGAAGTTACAGTGGCAGCCAGGACTGGCAGGAGGGTCGTCACTAAGTAATGTGATCACATGACATTACACTTTATGACTGCATTGCTTAATTATGGCAATCCCAATCGCTGTCGCAACTCAAGGACTTAGTTACATTGAATTAGGTCTACAATTTTTTTTCCCAGTGAGAAAGACTATTTGCAGGAAAATAGAAATGGAGGGAAAATGAGGAGGAATGAAAAGTAATTAAAAACCAAGATTAATATAAATTTATACATCAGTTCTAATGAATATTTTTTTCCATGACAGTATCTAACAGAAGCTGGTTGGACTGCTGAAGGCCGGATAGTGGGAGTAACGCAACCTCGGAGAGTTGCCTGTATTTCAGTGAGTGGCCTGGATTCCAAATTCTGAGATTTCTCTCTATATTATTTTTACAGACTGTTAGATATTTTAATCAAGTGTGTAAAGTCTGTCAAAAAGTATTTGCAAATACATAAAGCATTCTTGACATTTGTTAATATCTAATACTTTCCACAGGTTTTCATTGAAAGTTTTTGCAATAATATCTTAGAATGTATATTTTCTTTTATTTTTTATTTGATGTGAGGACAGTAATTTGCAGTTGGGACCTGTGCATATTAACAGCACGCTCTGATGCTTTTCACAGTTGAATAAAGGTTTTGTTAACAATTTCCTTGTCCTGGGAAAAAACCATCATGCCTACATAACGTGGAGGAAAGTAGACTTGATTATGTGCTTTGGCAAAGACCCATACGCTACAAGACAAAAAATTCTGAAGGAATGTTATGGGACAGGAAGAGCCACCTGGTGCCCATTGTTCTCTCTTACAATCTCTTCTGCTTATCCTGTATGCTAATCTGTTCCCCATTTCTCAGCACTTCCCCTGCCTCCTCTCAGTGACTGCTGCTGATGTCCATTCATGCCATCATAAACAAAACCCACATTTGCTTTTTCCTACTGTTCCTGTACTCCTCCAAACCATTTCTATCCAGAATAATCACCTCTATGTTTACACATGAAACAAAACAGTTCTGCTTCATGCCATATACAGACCCAAACACCTGAAAAATACACTTTGGGATCAGGCATGGGCTATCCAAAGCTCTCTGTTTTGTAGAACTCTACCTATACAGCAGACAGGTAAAAATCTGCAAAGTCTTTGACAGTGCATTTAGACTAACCAGTATATTTCATTATAATTCATTGCATGGGTTGAGACTTTTCGACACAGGGCGCAAACGGATCTTGTAGTGGATAAGTTAGATCCAAAGAGGTATTTTTGGGAATGCTAAAGTGCTTATACATGTTTAATGGGATATTTGATATTTTATTAAATATATTACATTGATTTGAAAGCCATCTTGGTTTCAATAAAGGATTGCCGTTTAACGGAATTAAATAGTATACAAGATAAATTGATTTTCCTTAGTTTTATATTTCTTTGGACATTGCCAAAAGCTATGTCTCCAAGAGGGTTCTTTCTTTCTAATAAGATTAATCCATTTTGATTCTAAATTTAGAGGGAGACTGACATTGGAGCTCCCTTTCTACTTCCCAAGTTGAGTACTTTCCATATTAATAAAGTTTGATGTTGGGAATATATCAGTGGTATATTGATATATATCAATATATGATAAGGAGCCTTGGTAGTACAGTGGACTAAAAACACTGTTATTAACATCTGCTGCTTGCAATTACTGCAAGTTCAAATC
>JANHZT010002422.1:264804-277254 GCA_032468215.1 Stegonotus admiraltiensis
GCTATTGCTTAACGCATTGTAAGCTGCCCTGAGTCTCCGGAGAAGGGCGGCATATAAATCAAAGCAAAAAAAAAAAGTGATTAAACATGAGGCATATCAGTTGGTCTTATGGATGTGAAATATCCTACATCCTCCTGGTTTCTGACCAGGGAAAAAGTTTAAAGCAGCCATTAGTTCTATTTTCTCCTGCTGCTTATAATGGAAGAGGATGATTACAATAACAAATGCTACTTATAGGAAAGGTGTTCTATACTACTTCATTTTCACCTTTAAAAAAGGGTTGGATTCAGTGTGCTGTCCCAATAGCAGAATGCTCAGACTATGCCTGGAGCTGGAATTTCATTCCTGGGTTCTGCTGCATGATTTGCAAATTAGTTCATGTATTAATTTCTTCAAAAAAGATTAAATAAAATTTAAAAATAGTCACCACCCTGTGAGAATGCCAAATGCATGCAAGATTTGATGTTCCTAAGATTTCATCCATTTACTCTGTTGACTCCCCAGAGTGATGAGGACCAGTTTAATCTGTAAAATTATGAAAATTAGTAAATAGTGCTAAATAGTTGCTTTGATCTCATAGCCCCATTTCCTTGAATGGCATGAAATGTACTACACAAAATACTTAACAATTTTGGAACTTTGTAAAAAGTTTGTTATATTTGTCCTGAATTATAGGCATTGTATCTGAAAGATTTTCTATATTTATTAAAATGTAGCATTGCATAAATATTGAAATGTGTCATTTTAGCTTCGTGTTTATGCATGGGTTTAGCCATGGTTCATTTGAAGGTTGTTGAGATTTATCACAGGGCCCATTTTGAAGAACAAGTGTGAAATGCACTTGGACATTTCTATTTTTGGTGCAGCAAATATTAGTGAATACAGATTATGCTTTTGTTTATTTATCTTTATAACTAATTGAAATTTATTATTAGAATGAACTACTTATCTGTTCACTGATGGAATATTATAAAGTAGTCTTGAAGACACAAAACTGTGACAGGAGAAACAGCCATAAGAAAGCTTTAAAATAATGGGTCAAATACTTTAATTCATTGAGTGTCAAATCATTGCAGATGTTTTATTTCTTTCCCATAATGTCATCTCTTTAAAAAGTTAATGAATGCCAACAAAGAATTCCTCTCTCTGGTGCCTTTTCATAAAGAAACACGGAGCAGACAGTGTCATTTCTTAAATTGAAGTTTCCTTTTTATAGTCTTCATTTGGATCCAAAAATATGCCTGGTGCTTCTATTACACAATCTTTTTGGCACGAGGTACACCTCTTTAGTAGTGAGAGCATTTTACAGCTGGAGGGCCGCCATCAAATAATACATTTCTGATGATGAAAGGGAAATCGCTGCCAGTCTGGCAGTTTTCTGGTGAAAGAAAGTTTTGGAGAACCAGCTTTCTTGTGTTGAAGTCCTTATGCTAGTGCAGCCTTTAAGTACAGAAGATTTTACTTTATTTCTCTTCATCCTTGTAGAAGCAGAATAATTGCATTGCCAGTATTTATTAATGAAACTGGGCCTTGCCATATAAAGATTGGTTATACTTAACTAACTACTACATAATGATCCAAGAGAATAAGCTCAAGTTATCCAAATTTTACTTCACTGATTTTTTAAATTATTTTCCCCTAGTTGTGCAAGATAAGCAAACAATACATAAGCAAATCAAATGTGTTTATTATTTGCAATATTCATGTTATTCTTTCTCCTAGATTGCAGAGCGGGTAGCTGAAGAGAGGGGTGCCTTGCTAGGCCATGAAGTTGGATATTGCATTCGATTTGATGATTGTACTGACCCACAAGCTACAAGAATTAAGGTATATATATATATTTGGGCAAAATGCTTCTATCCTCAAAGTATTTACAAATTCTTTGAGTCAGTCAAGATCAAGTGAAACAGTACATTCTGGGGATGACAATACGGAGGATCAATATTGGTTAGCTGTTTTGAATAGGTTCTAATGTTTTTCAGAGTCAAATACAGTTAGTCCTTGACTTAAGACAATTTATTTAACAATGGTTCTAAGTTACAACAGCCTCAGAAAAAGTGCCGCATAACCTTTACTGACACTTATGATCACTTCACCATCCCCACGGTCACATGATAACAGTTGAGCACCTTGCTAACTGGCTTGAATTTAGGATGGTTGCAGAGCCCTGCAGTCATGTGAGTTTTCCCTGAATTTCTGGTTAAAAAAAAGCCCATTGTGACAGCTGAATTCACTTAACAACTGTATTACTTGCTTAATGACTGTGATTCATTTAACAACCATGGTGATCTGCCATAAAAATGGTAATAAAATCAGGTCTGACTTGATTTATTACTGCAACAACCTACAGTGGAAATTCTGGTCCCAATTCTGGTTGAAAGTTAAGGACTACCTGTGGGGCCTACATACTTAGGTGAGTCCAGGGTGGTTCCAATATTCCAAAGAACATTTCAATGACTTAAAAGAAATATCAGATTTGTTCATTAGAGACGGGCAGCCAATTTATTTTAAAAAAAAAAGGTGATTATGTGCTGTAAATACTACCTTTTGTAATTCAACAATTACAAAAGGGGTTTTTAAATGTGATTTTAACAGGTTCTTATATTTGTTATAATTTATGTATTTATTGTTGTGAGCCGGCTTGAGTCCTTTAGAGAGAGGGTGGCATATAAGCCCAATCAATCAATCAATCAATCAATCAATCAATAATTGTCCTTTCCCACTGCAGCCAAGACAATGTTTTGTTCCATTTAGCATTCTCAACTATTGCTTTTTTCTTTTAGGTTGTTTGTCCTTCTCCAAACATTCAGTTTCTTCCAGGCATACCTTGTCTTCTGCAAACATGCTACTACTTTGTATA
Source organism: Stegonotus admiraltiensis (assembly GCA_032468215.1). NCBI lineage: Eukaryota > Metazoa > Chordata > Lepidosauria > Squamata > Colubridae > Stegonotus > Stegonotus admiraltiensis. Next base: position 267,665 of record JANHZT010002422.1, read on the forward strand.
AAAGAGCCACACTAATCTCTGAACCCATGGAAGTAGATGAAATTACTTACCAACTGCTGCAATTTGGGGCCATGAATCTTGTTTCAGAACAAACATAGACGGGTTTTTGTTTGTTTGTTACAGTTTCTGACAGATGGAATGCTGGTCAGGGAAATGATGGCTGACCCATTACTAACCAGATACAGGTAAACACACTGGTTATTGTTAAGCTATGAATGGTCATATTTTGCTTTGTCTGTGTTCATTTCTACTTCTCTTTGTTACATTGTTTTATTTTCTTATTTTTGTTGAATGTAGACTGTAAATGTTTGCGGACTAACCTTGTATTCAGAGTTTTGTTTATTATTTCAATAAATCAGATACTATAATGATACTAACTGATTGACTGACTCACTGTCTACATACCATTTATTTATACACACAAACATAGACACAAATCATAAGAGAATGCCATCATTATATAAGCAGTTTGTTTTTGTCATTCCTACTGTCTTTCTGAGTTTTGCTACAATACATACCACATATTTATTCATTTGTATTAAAAATTCTCTTATATAAGTAAATGTTAACTCCCACAAGAAGAACAGCTTCTATTTTTCTCTCCTCCTGTGTACTCCAAACATATTTTGAAGGGTCACATTATTTAATAGCTGAGATTGAAAATAGGAATTTGGTTAATTGACCAGTTTTTACTGGTGGAATAATATAGCTAGATGTAGCCCAAGAAAAGTTTTTCAGTTTGCAAATCTTGAATAGTTTCTACGAAACTCATGGTTTAGATAAGTTATACTTGGCTTTCTATTAATTATTTTAAGTTGTATTTCTTAGAATTTATGTATAATTTATTATGTTTTGTTGTAACTCTGTTGAAGTTTTTAAAGTTTGGGAGTCATAAGTGTGTAACATCAGTTTAGTTATATGATTTCCATAATAACTGTGGCTATTAAATCATGAATTACATTTGTTAACTTGGTGCTACCAAGCATGTTTAATATTGTGATGAACATTTCATAATTGGGATCTTTTTAAAAATATATATTTTGGCTTTTATTTAGTGTCATCATGTTGGATGAAGCTCATGAAAGAACTTTATATACAGATATTGCCATTGGCTTATTAAAAAAGGTTAGCATTCTGACTATATTTTTCATATCTCTTTTTGCAACCATTGAGTTGGGTACAAAGCAAATATTTACAATTACTTTGTTGCTGTAGGCCTGCAGTCTTGTCAATTTCAACCATTTTAAGGCCCTTATATTCAATCTACATCAAGAATGGAAATTTGTGGCCCTAATAGAAGCTGCTGAACTACTGTTCCCAGTATGGGAATGGAGATGCTGTGGAATATAGTTCTGTATTTGGAAAGCTATGTGTACTTCCTTCCTGATATGTTGTGATTTTCCAGCATCAAGAATATGAGAGCTGTGGAGAAAATAGTATAGTGTGTCCTGTTTCACTGTGCAGTGTTGCTTAGTAATTTTTTGACAAGATATATCAAGGATGACGGTTATTGTAAAGATTGCATACTTCTAGGGTTAAATTAAGATACCTAACTGATCATTCAGAAGAGGAGAATCTATGGCATTAAAACTAATGTCAAGTTTAGGTGAATGGGTCCTTCTGAGGGGAAGGTGAATGGGTCCTTTTGAGAACAAAAGCTGATTTTGTAATTACCTTTTATTATTATGACATGTATTTACATGTAAATCTAAAGTATGCTAGTACTTCTCATAAATGTTAATTTTAGATTTTAAAGATATTTGATCACAACTGAACAGTCTTTAATATTTTTCCCTATAGGTTCAGAAAAAACGAGGAGATCTTCGCTTGATTATAGCATCTGCTACACTTGATGCTGAGGTAGGTACCTCTTCTGAGGTTCAGAAGAGTATGTTAGAAAGACGAGGCAATATATATATATATATCAGGTGTCTCGATAGAAAAATACTTAATCTCTCCCCTGGCTCAAGCTGATGAAGGGAGGAGAACTTGTGGCTCAGAGGTTAATATAACTGCCTAACATGCAGGCAGCCCAAGTTCGAATCCAGGTAAGGGTATGGCTAGCTGATGAGAGCTAAATGGCTCAAAATAGATCTATATACTAGTTGTGATCTGTCCTCTAGGATGCAACATGTAAGCGTTTCATCCATATATTTGGGTACAAAGGCGTAGTCTTCTAGGAACATAATGCTGTGAGTGTAAGCCCCACCAGAGTAAATGGTGGATTGTTTAAAAGCAGTGATTTTGTTCAAACGATTATTTTATAGGGGACTTTGTAATAGAGACTGTTTTAAGCCTTAGGAAGATCAATGGATCTTTTGATGCACTTGGAAAATATGTTCTGAATTTGGACTTCAGTTCACAGTTGATAAAGTCATTTGAGAAGACACGCTATCTTGATTTGGGGGCAATTCATTCATCTCTAGTGATTCCCATCACTGTCTGAATTCTTCCTTGCCGCCCCCTTCCCTGCTTCACTGGTAATAAAAAGAAGGGTGGAGATCTTCCTCCAGCCCTCACAACTCTTCTTTCCATAGTTAGTTTTTAAAAACAACAACAACATACTTCTGTAAATATGGTTGACAAAAAGTGCTTGCCTTAAGACGATCCATTTCCCAGCGATCCTTGTCTTGGAAATGAACTCATGCCAGCCCAGGTAATGAAAATAAGCTTTGTGAGAAGAACATCATACTAAGATTTGTCTTTCTCGGTTTAAAAAAAAAAATGTTTGGATGACTTTATTTCTCCTAGCTGAGTCCTGCAAGCCATGATTAACCTCAGAATTATTTAACTGACAATGGTTATCTTGTATAAAGCGTAAAGGTTTTGGTTATGTTACCTCTGCTTGCCTAAACTACATACAGACATTCCTTTTCAGAAGCTGTTAGAAAACCTGCAAAATGGCATCTTAGTTTCCTTTAATATAGATTAGATTCTTCGTGTGTGAGTGACTTATTGAATAAATGGCTGCTTTTATGTTCTTTCAGTTCTGTCTAATTTTCCTACTCATTAAAAATTAAAAGGCTGCATTTTTTGTTTGCCAGTGATAATTGATGGAAAATAATTATCCATTAGTAATGTAAGTAGTAAATAAAATTCTGTTATTAATCACATAAATGTCTTCAGAACATTAATTATTGCACTAAGTAAATCTAGAAAAGAAATACAGGCCACACCGCTAATTTGAAAAATTTGATTTGTTTTTCATATGGTTAGTATTTTATATATGCTTGTGTTTTATAATACATTATGTGTCCACATAGAATGTAGAAAGTAGCTTAACTGCATGTTTAATGTGTGTCAAGTATGCAAATTAAATCTCATATATTTATATATAGTTATAAATTTGCTTCCAGCTAATTATAATCGTAACTGTTAAATTTACATTTTTATGAGCAAATTGTTATTTTTAAATTTACCAAAAATGTTGGATATATGTTCTTTTTTAAAAATGGATAATTTATTGGTCTTATTAAATCAAGGTCAACATTTAAAATATTATTAAGATTGCAAGATCATATATATTTATACATATGTTAGAGAGAGAAAGAGAGACACAGATATATAGAAATATAGATAAATATCCTAGTTATATATATGCTTTATTAACTATTTGATGTTATTTTAAAAGTACGCTGCTAGAAGTAAGGATTTGGTTCCAGAAAAAAAAAATCATGTTTTTATTTTAAACTTAAATATTTCTCCTTGGATTCCCAGTATTTGATAAGTGTTTGCTTCTTTTAGCTGGTGTTGTTGGTGATGATTTTACTGTCCTTACTTTAGAAATTTAGGGATTTCTTTAACCAAAATGAGAGCAGTGACCCAAGCAAAGATACCAGCATGATCCTCACTGTGGAAGGACGGACGTTTCCAGTGGATGTCTTCTACATTCAGAGGTCTGTTCCTGTTTAATGCTTAAGTGGTGGTTAGAAGAGAAGTCTGGTTGAGAAAGGAAGATTAAATGGATCTTTAGGTATTCTTGGGCTTTGTTACCAACACATTTAGGATATAAACCTAAATCCTGTTTTCCAATTGACTGTATCTCTCTCCTATTTTGTGAGCAGCAGGCGCAGACTTGAGTGGAGGAGGGCTTCAGGAACCTTCCCCCGTCCCCTTCTGCACCGGCCAGCTGGAGCAGACTTCAGACAAGTGCTACGGGGGCTCGGTGGAATCTTCATGCTTTTCCTCCCCTGGAACCTTAATTCTCCCCTTCCCCCTCCACAGAAGGGCTATGGGCAAGCTTGGCAGCAACTTCATGCCCTCCCTCCTCCTCCACAGAAGGAGATGGAAAGGTCCGGTGGCAGAAGTGGGCTTGTTCTTTACCTATGCATCCAGATGCTTGCTTTTGCACGCGTGCTAAGCAAGAAATGTGGATGTTCATAGGTGGATAATTTTTGCTTGTCCCTTTATGTTCTTGTAACCTCGCTACTTTTACAGCTGACTAAAGTGAGAAGTATTCAAGTTAATTGTGATAAAACATTCAGGAAGAGTAGCCATATTAATCTATAATAGATAAAACATGTTCTGTAGCCTTTTTGAAGGAAAAATATTGTATTTCTGTATGAGCTTATTTCATTAGCTTCGTAAAGTGATATGCATATACGAATATACTGTAATTTAGTCAGTTCTTTTTTACTTTGAATGCTATGTGGAATGACACATATTAGGCACTGGAATCTAGATTTTCCACCACATTCTACTTTAAATATTTTAAAAATATTTTCTTGTGTGGGCCTGCCCATTCCAATTCTATGATAAAGAGATATGCTTGGGTAAGATACCTTGTGTATGATAACAACAATTTTAATTCTTACTTCCTTGTTGAAAGTTTAAAAGTTGCTTTTGGGCAAATAGTAACTGAAGGCCATTAGAACCAGATTTTAAAACTCGATATAGATTATTCAGATATGCTACATTTGAGTGTATATTGATTTTGCATTGTTTAAAAATTAGATTTTTAATAATATGCTGAAGGATACTTACTGTTTGTTGAACTATTTTCCCACTAGTGTGGAATAACTTTTTAAGCATGTATATATAAATTGAATTATAGAATGTTTAGTAGTATCAAATGTTTTGTGAAGAAAACTGAAAAGAGTAGTTAGAGTTAATTTTTTGATCCTGTTAAAAGGATCAAATATTTGTATTTCCTTTATTCCTGGTGATAAATAGAAATTGTACTACACTTCATTGGGAAATTTATTATGTTTCTCCCCTTTTCCCTAACAGTCCTGTTCCAGATTATGTGAAGTCAACTGTGGAAACGGTCATGAAAATTCATAATTCAGAAGGTGATGGCGATATACTGGCATTTTTAACTGGCCAGGTAGATGCAAAATAAATCTTCTTGAAATTATTGGTTTGATGTAAGATAATATGTTGACTTTATTTCATGCAAGATTGCTGTTCACATCTAACTTAAAATATTGGTTATATTAGACTTCCAGAATCTAGTGACTGAGAGAAGGCTACTGAATTATAATATTGGATTCTATTGGCCTGGAATGTTGTGATTTGTAGTTGAGGATATGAGACAAAGGAAGTGTATGTATGTGTATGCACATGAGAAACACATACACACTTGAGGCAGTGCAAATATCAAATGTAAATATTTAGGCATTTTCTTTTAATAGAATGTACTTGCCTATTTTAAAATAATAATAAACAAGAGTGAGTAATCTCTGAATATTTCTTCCCTGCCTATGGTGCAGCAAATTAAGTTTTAGTTCTCCAGAACTTCCCTTTTGCTTCCAGTGGGTATAAGATAATATAGAGAAGTGCATGATACAGGAAACCTGTTTTGTTCTGAACCTGGAACAAACCAAGGCATTTTCAGAGATTTTGCCAAACTGTTTTGAAATGGCCACTGGTCAGCAGAAACAAAACCTAGGAATTTTTAGCTGTTCTGGTTTAGAAAAGTGTATCTCAACCTCAGCAACTTTTAAGAGGTATGCATTTCAGCTTCTAGAATTCCCCAGCCAGTTGAAGTCCACGCTTCTTAAAGTTGATGAAATTGAGGGACACTGGTTTAGATGAAAAAAAGGGTTTAGAGTTGAGCAAGGCTGATGTGTCTTGTTCATTCTGTTTCCTTCTCAGTATCACACACTAGTCTGCCCTCTACAGTCTTTCTCTTTCCATGTCCTCTGATTTGCCAATGTCCTTGGCATTTTCCCAAACACTCCCTCAGCCATCTCTGCCTGGGACAAAAGCAACCCTATTAAATCTGTGTGTGGAACAAAGCACAAGAAACACGTGTGCCAGTTCAATACCAGAAAGCAGCACAGAATGGTTTGTGCATGAACATTTTACGATTGTTTGGTACCCAGAATCACTTGTCCAAGATGGGTGGCTATAGAAATTGAATGAATAAAATAAAATAAATTTATACTTCTAATCTTTACTCATGGCGTTTATTGCTTTTTGAAACTAAGGCAAGTTCTTCATTTCTAGCTTTAATGGATCAAGGCAACAGCATATATAGAGGTTGTCGGGATCTGAGGTGCAGAAAAATACCACATATTTTTCTATCTGAAAAAATTGTAGGATATGATACAACATGGATTGGGACTTAGGAGAGTAATTGGAATGTGCTTGATAGCCAAAATGTGTTTAATAATTAGAAATATAATTATGACTATTGTAGGCCTACTTCACACATAAAGATATTGTAACAACCAGTTGGATGAACTGCACTTCTAGCAGTTTCTACTATATGAGGAAATATATACTGTACCTTTGCTTTTAGACATTCCTTTGCATTGTTATGACAACACATTATCCTCATGTAGATAGTTCAAAGGAAAATACTACTTTCCTAACCTACTAGGTATGTAAACACTGTATGCCAGCTTATTTCAGAGTATTTGAAAAGGCCATTTCTGTTGTTGCAAAAGGGTAGCAGTCTTCACAAACTTCTATTTGTGAAGTTCCCCATTCTTTTAATAGGTGGAATAAGACCTGCCAGCTGTTTTCACATGTTAGTGATATGCATTTATTTGATCACTGAGGAACAGAATAGCAGTATTAAAATGTCCTGAAGTATATATGAAGTATCAAATAAATGAAAACTTAGGGATTGTTTTTTGCAAAAGACCACTAATCATAATTTAGGATGAGATGAAAAATAGGGGATAAGGCATATTCTACCTCTGTGAACTATTTTTTTCACAAATGAGAATAAAAAAGAAGACATAGTAGTCAAGTAATTGAAATATTTGTCTTGACACTCCCCAGCCATCTATTAGATTTGCATTTGTGGAAATCTAAATAAAGGTGGCAAAAATCTGAAGAAGCCTGAAAAAGAAGGTGTACCTAATTTCAAAGGCCACAAATATACAATTTCCATTCAACTTCTGGAATTTGCAGGGAAATTATATTTAAACTAAAAATGAAAAGAAAAGCACCAATAATTTATACTTCCTTTTCTGTTATCCATTTTGTATGAAGTCCTCTAAAAACAGTCGGATAATTGATGGTTGTACAAAGCTCTGGTATGAAAGTTCCCATCTTGCCCTCTGTATTGGACTGTAAAGTATTGTGGTACATTGGAAGAAAATCACTTTGATGTTTTTCATCCTATTAACACAATTAACTGACCTTTTTAAGATCATGAACAAGAAAAATGTTTTATGAGAAGCTAGATTAGATGTCTCCTTTTAAAAGTAGTTCAGCCCCATGATATGCTCTTGAAGGTACAGTAAATATAATTTAATCTGTCAATCACTCAACTACTTTTCTAGGAAGAAGTAGAAACAGTTGTTTCTATGTTGATAGAACAAGCTCGAATCGTCGCTCGCACAGGCATGAAGAAGCACCTGCGTGTCCTTCCTATGTACGCTGGATTGCCTGCTACTGAGCAGATGAAAGTTTTTGAAAGGGTGTCTCATAATGTGAGAAAGGTAAAAGTATATACTTACTGTTCTTAAATATAATTGCTAAGCCTCGTGCCTGTATTGAGGATGCAACTCCCAGTATTTCCAGCATAAACATTCTGGACAGAAATTATAGAAGTTACAATATCGGTATATTGGAGGGTGCCAAGCTGGGTAAGGTTCCTGTGTGTGTGTGTGTGTGCACGCGCGCCTGTGCACGTCTGATATTTTATATCATTTTCAAAAATATATCATCTGCTGGGACATTCCAGACCATAATTTGGCTGCTAGAAATGCTGAATGCAAACCAGACAGAATTGGCTCTAATGTGACCCTTTCTTCAGCATCAGTCCTTTTTTCTTCTGTCCCCTCCCCCCCCTTAACCTATTTAATTATGAACTTTCTTTTTCAATGTCAGATGAAAGAACAGTTGTTCTTAATTTTATTTTTTAAGAAGGAAAGCAGCAGTGTGGCTTTTCATCTAACTGGGTATTTATTCTGGAAATTTTATCTGCTGACTGGGGGCTGTAATTTTGTCCATAGAAATCTGTTCCTAATCTGCAGTTTGTACAGATTTAACATGTACAAAATATTGCTTTACTGAAAAATTTTAAGTGTTTTAAAATGGCTATTGCTGTTACATAGTCATTGATCAAAATGGAATAATCAGCATTTCTTACAGTTTAAGTTTGTTTAAATTGTTTTTGGGGTTTTAAAGCAAACAAACCACAGTTTTTATATTCTCAAGCTTACCTAGTTGTTTATGAGGTAGGGGCTAATTTTTACCCTGGTCCTTTCAGGTGATAGTGGCTACTAACATTGCAGAAACCTCTATCACAATCAATGGCATTTCATTTGTCGTTGACTGTGGCTTTGTGAAGCTTCGTGCATATAATCCCAAAACAGCCATTGAATGTCTTGTGGTTGTTCCAATCTCGAAGGCCTCGGCTAATCAGAGAGCTGGTCGTGCTGGACGGAATCGCTCGGGAAAATGTTATAGACTTTACACAGGTAGAGACTGCTTATTATTGGAGTTTTAATTTATTGTCAATGGTTTCATAATTGAGCTGTGCAACTTAGAGTTATAATAATAAATTCAACTTCATTGTCTATATTTTGCATTAAAAAAACCCTTAATATATGTTGAGATGTTGAGACTCTAGAAAGAGTACAGAGAAGAGCAACAAATAGGGGCCTAGAAGCTAAAACATATAAAGAACAGTTGCTGGAATTGGGTATGTCTAGTTTGATGAAAAGAAGGACTAGGGGGTGACATGATAGCAGTGTTCCGATATCTCAGGGATTGCCACAAAGAAGAGGGAGTCAAGCTATGATCCAAAGCACCTGAGAGTAGAACAAGAAGCAATGGGTGGAAACTAATCAAGAAGAGAAGCAGCCTAGAACTAAGAAATTTCCTGACAGTTAGAACAATTACTCAGTGGAACAACTTGCCTCCAGAAGTTGTAAATGCTCCAACACTGAAAGTTTTTAAGAAGAGATTGGATAACATTTGTCTGAAATGGGCCTAAGCAGGGGGTTGGACTAGAAGACCTCCAAGGTCCCTTCCAACTCTGTTATCCTGTTCTGTTCTATTCTGTTCTGAACTTGGCTTGGGGCCTGGTTACTTGCAAGACCGTCTTCTGCCGTCATTGACCTCCCATAGACCGGTTCGGTCGCACAGAGAGGGCCTCCTCAGGGTACCGTCAGTCAAGCAATGTC